>JBBMKD010000013.1:20857686-20862686 GCA_037834095.1 Argya squamiceps | reverse complement strand
GTGAATTCTTCCCTGGTGGTTGGATCACAGGAATGAAGCAAGAAAACTGGAAATGGCTCATCCTACTATCAAGGTCAGTGTTATCTTCATTGATATATTCTCCAGTTTTTTAAGAGTTAAAATTACTTAAGGCACCAATCTTCTTTTCCTTCTCTTATGAGGTTTTTCCAGATGATTCCAGGACACTTTTCCTGAAAAGTAGCCTTACTTCTTTCTGCTTGAGCTGCATCCAAACGAAAACTTTGTTCTTCCTTCTTTTGCAAGCCCATTTTTCAAACATTTAGAATGCACGTTTACAGCCTCCTGCAGTCATCACTAAACCAAATTGTGTGTATTTTGCTGTTCATGGATCAGTCCTCAAGGAACAAATCATTTTTGTCACTCTTCTCTGAACTGCCTCCAGTTTGTCACTATCTTTGTAAAAGCAGTGTGCCCAGAGCTGAGCACACATTGTCAGCTCATGCTCACCATTCTCTTCCCCTCTGAATGAGCAAATTGATCTTTTTGTGAGTGCATGGAGATGACAAAGTGCATCAACAATTGAAAAAATTTTAGAAAGGGTTTGCAAAGCTGATTTGGATGTGGGGAGGTTGCTGGCCTTCATGGCCTGTCCTTGTAGGAGCAGATAACGGCAGCTTACAAGAGCAACATCCTGTTTTGTGATGTGCCATTATCAGCTGCTATTTCCCCGGGGGTTCTGATGGGATCATGATTATTATTTTTTTTTACTGGATGATGGAACATGAAAGAGTCTTGACCCTCTTCATAGATTCAGTTTGTTGGGTGAATAATTCTTCTTGGCTCCAATTAGTTTTGACACCGGAGTAAATCTGTCAACAGTGGAAACATCTGCAAGGAGTCGTGATGGAGCCAGGTTTTCAAATGAAGTGGACACTTGCAAGAGGTCCCTGTTGCCTTCAGGATTCCTTTTCCTGTGTGGATCAGCCATGAAATGGGCTGTATGTCCTTATTATGGAAATAAATCCATAATACGGAGTCAAGAAAGTGGTGCATTTAATGTCTGCTTGTCAGGTGGTGGAAATTAGGGTTTCCTTTCAGCTCTTTGCCCTTATTTGGGCACAATTCCTCCTCTTCTCCACTGACTTTCCATCTTGTGGGCATTGTGGTTAAAAGACTGGACTTTATAACCCTGTAGGTCTTTCCAACCTTAAGGATTCCATGATTCTACACTTGTGCTGAAAGCCTCCACCCACAATGGGGAGATTTTTCATGTATTTTGGGGACTCAAAGGCACTGCCTTGATCCCACTGGTGTCAATGAACACCTTGGCACCAGGACATGAGTTTGTGCTTCACTTTGACTCATCTGCAATGCCTGAAAGCAGAAAGTGGAGCTCTGCAATGACTTTCTTTGTTGGTTACAAGCCAGGTGAAGATGGGCTTGAGCATCTCAGCTGAGACTTCATATTTACCATCATGGAGGCGTAGACCAAAAGTAGATCCCCCTGATCCCACCCTTAGGTTATATCAGAGTCTTTTACATCCCCCTGGCTTGTGTCACCTTTGAAGACACCAGATTCCCTTTTGCTGGTGGCATTCAGACATGGGACCATCAGAACTCTGTTCTTTCCATGGTTTTCTGTCCCTGAAACCGACTCAGTGTTTGTGTCCTTGTGCAGACATTGTTATGGCAGGGTGTCCTTTGTGCACAGCCCCATCAATGGCAGCAATTTCTGAGCTCTAATCCCAATAAGTTTTTATGCTCAGCGCTGGCTTGATATTTCCTTTGGTCATCCTTGTAGAATTACTTTCCCCAAACTGTTGTCAACTTGGGTCATTTTGTGTTACTTGTTTGAACTTGTCAAATTTCATTTCAGACATGGGTAGTACTTGACTCATATTTACTTCAAACTCCTCTTCCTGCAGTTCATTGCTTTCATTATTTATAGGTGTTCTTGAAAGCATATCTGCTAAGCTCCTTACTGGGCCTGTATTTCACATTTAATGAGTACTTTTGCAATTTCATTACATTTTTTTTCTCAAGTCCAGGTGGCTCATTGTACAATGGATTTTTTCTCTATGGCTCCTGGTGCTTTATGGTCTCTTTCAGCCTTGATTGAATTCTTCCCATAAACATATTCATGAAAATACTCGTGACCTAAAACAATTGCCAGGATTCCAAGTGCAAGCTGAGCTTTTGGTGGGTTTTAGCCCATGGCTCAGATTGTCAATTTGCCAGAGGGGCAGATCCAAAGTGACCTTGAATCACTTTGGGTCTTACACTCCCAGGTAACCTCAGAATGTTCCAGTGTTGATGCTTCTATGACAGCTCCACTTTACACCAAACCTTATTCTATTTGCAGTTATCTTGGATTGTTCTGCACTGTCTGTGAGATCCAAGTGGCCCAGTGGGAAGAGACCTGGAGGTGTTTGTGACAGTGGCTGGACACGAGCCCAGGTGTGCCCAGGGGTGCCCAGGTGTGCCCAGGTGGGCAGGAGGCCAATGGCCCCTGGGCTGTCCCAGCCATGGTGTGTCCAGCAGGCCCAGGGCAGTGACTGCCCCTCTGTGCTGGGACCTGTGAGGCACCTCCAGTCCTGGGGACAGCTCTGGGCCCTCACAGCAACAGAGACACTGAGGGGCTGGAGCGTGGCCAGGGAAGGGAAGGGAGCTGGGGAAGGGGCTGGAGCACCAGGAGTGGCTGAGGGAGCTGGGAAAGGGGCTCAGCCTGGAGAAAAGGGGGCTCAAGGGAGACCTTGTGGCTCTGCACAACTCCCGGACAGGAGGGGACAGCCAGGGGGGTCGGGCTCTGCTCCCAGGGAACAGGGACAGGATAAGAAGAAACAGCCTCAAACTGCACCAAGGGGGGTTCAGGTTGGACATCAGGAGGGATTTCTTCATGGAAAGGGTTGCAGCAAGTCTTGCACAAAGTCTTGGCCAGGGAGTATCCCTCTGTCATTGCAATATTATTAGCAGGAAAAGCAGTGCCTATGCTCTCATGCATTCCCAAAAACCTTCCTGGCCAGAGGTTACATAATCCCACCTGCCCTCACTTGACTAACTGCAAAGCTCTGCTAAAGAACATAAACATTTCTGTGCTCTCAGTGCTCATGGTTATCCTAAACACAAGATTTAGGATATGCTACTGCTTCAGTCTCAATGGTAATCCTCTGAGATCTGGACACGATATGTTAGTGCTGAGATTACCCTACAGAGATATTTGCTTGCATCTCCTAAAAGAATTACTGAGCAGAAGTAGGAATCTTTTCCATCAGCCTTGCCCAGCTTCCTAATACAAAAATCCTCTGGAGTTTGGAAGTCTAGACTTGCACACATCAGACATGCCTGCAGGCTTCCTTCAGATGTTTCGTTGTGTTTTTTTTTTTAATTTGTTCAAATCCTTATTTTGCCTGTTTTAATGAAAGTGACTATTTTCTGTCGGATATGTTGATTGGTTTCTGTATGCACTCGGTGTGTCTTGTTTTGTCACCCACTCAGGTTCAGCTGTTTTGCCTTTTGGTGTCTGTGTGACTTCATGGGGTTGATTTGGAGAAAAGGAAGGTCAGGGGGAACCCTCTGGCTCTGCACAACTCCCTGACAGGAGGGGGCAGCCAAGAGGGGGGTCGGGCTCTGCTCCCAGTGAACAGGGAAAGGATGAGAGGAAACGGCCTCAGGCTGTGCCAGGGGAGGTTCAGGTTGGACATCAGAAGGAATTTCTTCTTGGAAGGGGTGGTCAGGCATGGAGGGGGCTGCCCAGGGAGTCCCCATCCCTGGAGGTGTCCAAGGAATGCCTGGATGTGGCCCTCAGTGCTCTGGGCTGGGTGACAAGGTGAGGATCAGTCACAGGTTGGACTCAATGACTTTGGAGAACTTTTCCAAACTGATCCTGTGTTATGCATAATTCTTGTGGAACTACAATTGTAGTTGTCGGTGTTATGGCTGATGTCACGACTTGGGCCCTCCCTTTGTCACCAAAAGCATTGGGACCCACAGTTACAGAGTTGGATATTTGTCAGTCTCCCTCCACCATGCTGGACTCTGTGTGTCCATCAATCCAATTCTGCTCAAATCAGTCCCAGTCTGTGGCATTTTTGTTGGTCTGTGGGGCCACGTGTTTCAGGCTCCCAGCAAAATTCACAGGGATTAAGAAAGACTGGTTTTGTACCTGATTTAATTTTGAGGTGAGATCGTGTTCCAAGGGGAGGATCTCTGGGAAGTCATGCACACCAGAGCTGTAGAGGTGACACAGTGGCTCTTGCACAACCTCCACCTTGAACTTCCACAGAGAAGGGAAGGGTCTGCAGGACTGGAGCAGCTGGATCTATGATTTGACCTTGGAGAGGGCAGGAGGAACTTGCCTGAAGGGCTGGGAAGTTCTCCCACTTTTGGACAGCTCTTCACACCACAGGGATTTGTTTGTTCCATTGCTCCTCTTCCCTATGACCACATATGTGAAAAAGACTTCCAGGTCTCCCTCCCTCAAAATCTGCGTCACCCTCCCACGCCAAATTCTCCCAAGGAGAAAAGCAGAACCACCAAAACAAAGGTAAACCAGTTTGATGAAGATTTCTCCAGCAGGCAGCCTCCTCCCCCAAAATCAGGATGCACCAAATAATGGAGTGAACAAATACTTAATAAAAAAAGTCCCTATGTGTATCCTGAGCATTTAAAATGGCTGGGAAATTCTTGCTTTTTGGGAGTGACCAGTTCATTGCTTTGCTAAGTATCTTTCTAAGCCACCTCTTGTCAGAAGAAGAGAATAAATGAAAAGAGAGAAAGAGAGAGAGAGAGAAAAAGACCTTTGCATAGCTTGAGCCTTTGTGCCGTGCATTCAGACTGATTTGTACCCTTTGTAGTCTTAATTATTTGTGAGAGCAGGATAACAGGAGTACCAAGCTCACCCATTATTTCCTGCATAAAAAAAGGCACACAGAAGCCGCTGATCGGTTTTGAATTAGCAAACATGATACAGAGGGAACAAAAATAATTATCAGGAAGAAGACGTATTGCACAACAGCAAGGAAAAAGAACAAGTTCAGAAG
>JBBMKD010000013.1:20845652-20857586 GCA_037834095.1 Argya squamiceps | reverse complement strand
ACACGAAAAAAAAAAAAAAAAAAAAAAAAGAGGGGGGGAAGAAGAGAGAGAGAGAGAGCATAAAAAAAATTCATTAATATCATCAGGGATTAGGAGGCTGATTAAAGTGTAGCTGTTAGCGTATGCAAATGAGCGATAGGCATTTATCAGAGCCTGTGCAAGCTGTCTCAGAGCTGTAAAGCCCACGTATGTTTTTCAGCTGATTAAAACAGTTTTAAGTTCTGGAGGATTTTTTTTTTTAGAGAATAAAAAAAAAAAAAAGCGCCACCATCATCTATCCTTTTCCTTTTGGCTAAATTCCTCTAAGTGCACTCCAACCATTTCCACTTGAATACACTCACTCTCTTTCTTTCTCTTTCGGGTAATGAGAGTTTGGGAAGGAAATGAATGCAAACGAAGCACGAGGCTTGCAACAGCCTCCTTGGCTTCCAAGGAACTTCCAGAATGAGGCCATTGGAGGCCGAGCCCCGGGAACACCTCTGGAACATGGACATGGTGCAGCCTGGCCAGGCTCAGGCCCTGGGGGGAAGAAATGGGCTGATGGCTCTTCCTCCTCAGCTTCATCATGCTTGGGGGTCATGTTTGGGGCCCTATGGAGACCCAGGATGGAACTGGGGTCTCCATCCAAGCCTCTAACAAGCCTGGCTCCCTGCTACAAAAAATTTATTTCCACCCAGGCGATATTTCTCCCTTGTTCTGGATGGGTTGGCCATGGATGGAACAGCAATGGATAACCAGGGCTCTGCAGGGGGGATATGGGATGGGACACAGCCCCCAACCTGCCAGAGCACAAACCCTCTAACAAACCCTGCTCCAAACCCCACTACAAAGCTCGGAGGAGGGACATGTAAACCACAGCAGAGGAGCAATGTCAGAGAGAGCTGCAGCTATTCCGTGCAGACATCTCCAGATTTCTTTTTCTGCACCCCACACCCCACTGGATCTGCTTGGCCTGGCCAAGGTTTGTTGAAGAGGCTGGGCTTGGCTTTATTCTGGACTCCCCAAGTGAAATCCCCAAGGGGGAATTATTCAGAAAACAGTGATGCTTTCTAGAGTGGTTGTGTAACACAGACACCCAAATCTGTGCTTTCCACTGGTTCTGTCCATCTGCATCTCCAGCACTTCCAAGGAGAAGCCACAGTAAAATACATGGAAATGTCCCTCTGTTATCACTAATATTAGGATTTTATGCACCCGTTCATCAACACTACATTAATTTTCCCTTCCTTGGGGTATTGTCCATAATCAAAACACTCTCTTTTTTTGTTATTTATCAGAGATATTTTAAAGGCTCTGAGCTCTGGTTACTCCTCTACTTGTGGCTCAGTTGGGAAAGGAATTTCACAGCCTTGGGAATCAACAAAAATGGTTTTGGCAGACTGAAATGAGGTGGCTGGCTGAGGGGAGTGAACTCCTGGAGGAAATTCTGGAATTGTTCTAGATCTGGGAAAATCATAAAGCAAGTGGATAAAGGGTGGTTTTGTGTGGTTTATCACGTGAACACAAAATTTATCACGTGGCTCTTGAGCTTATCCCATATGTGGAGTAAGCATCATGGTAAGCATTCCTTGGAAGAGCACTCTCAGCTATGAGCCTGCCAGGTTTTCCATTATAAACCAACAATGGTATTTAAAGTGTTTATAACTTTGCTGTAAAATTTTGCTCTGTTGAAACTTGGCAAACGAGGGCCCTGCCCAACAGCAATTTTTTTGTTGTTGTTGTTGTTGCTGTTACGTATTTGGAAGTAAATCAGCTTGGCCGTTTATGTTTTAAAAGATTATTTCTTTTGAGCCCCAGCCTCTCATTTCTCAGGCTGGCAAAGGCTCCCGGCGCTGCAGGGAAAATGCATCCAGCGTGGAGGACGGGCTTTGTGCCTGTCATTGAACAGCGACCCCTTCCAATAATTGGGGAAGCACTCTGGCAGCTCCTGGACTGCATCCCATCCCATTTCCCCCTGCAGAAGCGTGGATATTCACTGCTGTTTCATACCATTCATTACCAGCCCTTCCAAGGCCAGGCAGAAATATCGTGTCTGGGTGGAAAATCGAAGAGCAGTGGAAAAGGGCCAGGTCTGGAAGCAGCCTGTGAGTGACTCAGGAAACCACAGTGCTGGGAACACAGCTGGGCTTGGGATAACTGGTGGAGCATCAACCATGGTGGGTCCTTGTGGGGGCAGCTGGAGGGAACATGGCAGGGTTCAGCAGTAGGGACACAGGGATGTCTGTATGGCAGGATGGGCACAGCTGCCTCCAGCCCTGGGACCCCCAGCATGGGACAGGCATCAACCTGCTGGAGTGAATCCAGAGCAGGCCATGGAGGTGCTCCAAGGGCTGCAGCCCCTCTGTCCTGGAGCCAGGCTGGGAGAGCTGGGGATGTTCAGCTGGAGAAGAGAAGGCTCCAGGGAGACCTCAGAGCCTCTTCCAGTGCCTAAAGGGGTTCCAAGAGAGCAGGAGAGGGACCCTTGGACAAGATACAGATTGAGAAAACAAGGACAAATTGCTTTAACTTGAAAGAGAGCAGGTTTAAATGGGAAATTGAGAAGGAATTTTTCCCTCTGAGGATGGTGAAGCCCTGGCACAGGTTGCCCAGAGAAGCTGTGGCTGCCCCTGGATCCCTGGAAGTGTTCCAGGCCAGGTTTGACAGGGTTTGGAGCAACTTGGGCTGACAGAAGGTGTCCCTGCCCATGGCAGGGGGTGGAATCTGGTTGGATTTTTAAGGTCCCTTCCAATCCAGGCCATTCTGTCAGCTCTTTGCTTTATTCACAGTTCCTTTTCCAGTGACAAAAAGGAGCAACAAACAATGACTTGTTTAAATAAATAATTGGTGCCCAAACTGACATTTCTATGGCCAAGTGTGGGCTCCCACCTTGAAGCTGGTGAGAAGTTCTGGTTGTGCCACATCTAAAATTAACAAAGAGACAACAAAGGCTTAGAGATGATACAAAGACTTCCAAGTGTGGCTGGAGTGACAATATTGTCTGGGGTTTTTTTCCCAGGAAAGAATGACTAGAAAATTAAATGACTGCAATAAACGGTATAAAGAAGGTCAAGCAGGCAGTCAAATTTATTTTTTAGACAATTACAACAGTGTCTCATTCAAAGGGACACTGAATAAACTTGAAAGGCAACAGAACTGAAAACTGATAAAAAGACACTTTTGTGAGCAATTCATCCATAGCCTCGGGCATTCATTGCCCCGAGATATTGCTGCAGCCAATTTCTCCTGTTATGCTACCCAGGAAAAAAGCTGATAGAAAATACAGAAACAGCCACGTTCCAGGATTTACAGGAGGTTGTTCCACAGCAGCCTGTCCTGGGATTTTCTGTATCTCCTCCTGGCATTGGTGGGGATGCAATGACACTGGCCTGGGACACTGGAGCTGTTCCAAGCAGGTCCAGGTGTTTGTATCCCCCAACATCTGGAGATTTCCATATTGCACCTGGCCCCCTGAGAGATGGCACCGTGCACTGCTCTGGTGGGGCTGGCAGGAGAAGAAGGTTTTGTGTAAGTGAGACAATCAGGAATGTTGATTTCCCCTGAGGATGGAGGTACATTTCAGGACAATGTGTTCCAAGTGGATGTTCCCACACTGGGAAAGGAGGAGCACCGGGAGGTGACCTGTGGAGCAGAGTTGGAGATGAGAAGATCCGTGTTTCTTCCCTCCTGTGGGAAGCTGTGGATAGACAGGATACACCTCTACAAATGGGTGCCACAACCAAACAGAGAACTTGGGTTCTTTTATCTTTTCTTTCAAATTAAAGCAGGTGCTTTAATTTAAAGCTCAGTGCCAAGGAATGGAGAATCCCACAGAGGGGCTCACTGAATGCTCCCTGCTCTGTGCAGCCAACTCAAATCCACGAGGAATGGTCTCCAGGCTGAAGTGGAGGAATTTCTGCATTGGGGATGAGCTTTAAAGAGGATGGACACACCAACTGAAACCACCTTCCTGTTCCCAACCCAGGCATCCCAAGTGCTGAGTGGAGCAGGGAAAATACCATGGAAATAGGGTGTCACCAGGCTCATGGGATCATTTAGGTTGGGAAAGCTCTCTGAGGTCATTGAGTCCTTCCAGCCTTGCCAAGGTCACTGCTAATCATGTCCCTAAAAGCCACTGTCTGGAGGTTTTTGAATCCTGTGTCCTTCTTTCCAGGCTTGAGAAAACAAACACCCTGATTATGGCATTTAACAGCTCCTTGGGCTTTCACATTATGACACTTAATTTTTTTGGGGCATCTACCTACATGGAGTCTTCAGGTGAGAAATCATCTGCACATAGATGTATAATTCTCTGCAAAAGGTTGCCTCCCCACTCCAGGCTAGAGCTATGAAATTTTTATGGTTTTGCTCTAGACAAAAAGTTATAAAGCTGCTTTTTTCTTAAATAACATAAATCAACCTATTCTGAAATGTGTCGTTCCATGGAGCCTTTCAACAGGGAAGTCATGATCCAGTCAGGTAAAGATTTCATCGTTCATCTGCTGAAGATGATTCCTAAACTTCAGAGGAGATTCGGGGCAAATTTTCCCCTGCTGCTCTCTTTGACAAGGCAGTTTGGAGACACGGGCAGCTGCCGAGACAGAGGAGCTGTGCAAGAAGAAATACAGCCCGACTCCTAAGCATTTTTGGACCTCTCCAAAGGCTGGCTGCAGTCTCGTGGAGCTGGCAGATGAAATTGGAGTCCAAGATGTATTGCAGTAATTCTGCCAAGGAAGTGCTAACAACAGGAAACACAATGCAAATATAATCGAGGTCATCAGCCCCTTTTCCTTGCATAAGTACTTAAATATGTGCTGGTATTGCAGTTACTTAACTGTAATTGCTCAGGGCTTCACGGTCGCTGAGCTTGTATTCTTCCCTCAGGTGATGTATTGGTTTCTCACCCTCCTTGGGCACGCCCTGTAAATATTTACACACCTCCAGTCAAAGGCTTTGTGTGTTTATTCAAAGAGGGGACAATTAACACGCAGGGGAAGGAGTTTTCCAGGCTCCTTACAGACCTGGTGTAGGGGACAACGATGGATGTGAGAGGCACATCCAAAATGTCTCATTTTTGGAAGGGTGCGGAGCAACTTTTTTCTTTGCTTCAGGTGGGGAAAACCTTCTCTGAGCAACTGCTCGAAGTCATGCTTGAATTACCACCATTTAAAAGACACAGACTGCTCATAGATGCCACTAAACTTCCTCCCACACCACTGCCAGAGGGTCCCCTTGGTCTCTCCAATCCCCTGAGCTCTCTTCCAGCTGGCCAGGGAAATCCCTATGTGTGGCACAGACAGAGTTAACCAGGATGAAGGGATCATTTTCACAGCTGACTGCTCTGCAATGGGACAACGGAGATGCTAAAGAATATTTACTAAAAGGCAGAACATTTGTGAAAAAAAAAAATATATCCAAGCACACATAATTACCACAGCATATCATGCTTTCATTTTTGCAGCTTTCTTGATAACTTCTGGCACAGCTCTCTGGCAGGGAGAGCGTGGGTTAGTGAACAAGCCATCCATGCCTCCTTTCCCATCCTTGATGTGCCAAAGAATTGGATACAGCCCCAGCTGAAGCTTTAGTCTTGGTTTAATGTGCACTTCCAACTGGCATATTTATGTTTTACCATCCAAACCAGGATAGAGGGACCTGGTACCAGAGGGCAAGGTGGAGAGGACTTCCTTGGAGTAGATTATACCACTGCAAACCATGTTGTGCACCTTCCACATCACTTGCACGTGCCTTGTTGGGGAGAGTTGCTCACCAGAGAAGAAAATGATGCCCGGGGCAGGTAAGACACTCACTTTTCCAACTCAGAGTGATGCATCTCAGCCAAAATGCTTTGAATGCTGCTAAATCCTTGCACTTGCTCAATTTCCTTTGCCTTTTTAAACCGGAAGTTTGTTGAGAGACATCCATGTCTCCTTCCCACAATTTCCTGAGTGCATTCTGCCTTACGTCCCCTGGTGCAGGTGAGGAAAACCTATGCCCTGGGTCTTGGTCTGGACCATAGTGCACAAAGAGAACACCTCCAGCACACCCATTCCTTGCCATTTTCATCTCTTTCTGGCACTGTTTTGCTGTGCAGGCTGAGGTTGCAGGTGGAACTCGTCACCATGAGAGATACCAGGGAGGGGACACTGGGTGCCTGCAAGATTTCCATGGTCCCAGAAACACTGTAGAAGGGCATCCCCAGGCTCCAGAGAGCAGGTGGGGGTTGGTTGGGATGTCCTCTGTGTTCAATGCCCCAGACAGATCATCTGAGTTGTGGCTGCAGAGTCCCTGTTGTGAGAGATCCTTTTTCTCCAACTTGTTAGAGCTCAGATCACCATGTTTGCAGACATGTGTTTGCTTTTTAAATTGCAAAGGTATAAAATGACCCTTCCATTAAGGATTTCTGATCCCACTGAAGGCTGTCTTTAGCAGTCTCTGAGCACTGTCGTTGCCTAAAGAGTTTCTTTCAGAAATGGGATCGTGTTCAGGAGCATTTGCAGGATCTGCTCCCATTGATGCCTTGGTGGTAGGGCTGGGGGTTGCAGGGGCAGTTTAACAAAGGTTTTTTGCATTTTTGTCTTACACTTTTGCACTATCCTATCCTATCCTATCCTAATCATGTCATGTCATGTCATATCATATTAATTGTATCATATCATGATTTGTGTTGGAAAGGAACTTAAAGCCCAATTCATTCCATCCCCTGCCGTGGGCAGGGACATCTTCTATCAGCCCAGGTTGCTCCAAACCCTGTCGAACCTGGCCTGGAACACTTCCAGGGATCCAGGGGCAGCCAAAGCTTCTCTGGGCAACCTGTGGCAGGGCCTCACCTCCCTCACAGGAAACAATTTCTTCCCAAGGTTCCATCTCACCCTGCCCTCTGGCAGTCTGCAGCCATTCCCCCTTGTCCTGTAAGCCCCTCTCCAGCTCTCTTTGATGCCTTTTAGGCACTGGAAAGGGCTCTAAGTTCTCCCTGGAGCCTTCTCTTCTCCAAGCTGAGCACCTTCAGCTCTCCCAGCCTGTTTCCAGAGCAGAGAGCCTCATGCCCTTGGAGCACCTCTGTGACCTGCTCTGGAACATCCAACAGCTCCATGTCCTTCTCGATCCCATCGCAGCAGAGGAAGTTGGATGTGCATTGTCACCCAGGAGTGCTCAGGTTGTGTGTCAACACAACCCAGAAAAGCCTGGGAAAAGGCCCAGCCTTCCCCCCACTCACAGGGAGGCAGCACAGTCCCAAGGACATGGTGGGAGCTGTGGGATTCCTGACTGGAGACAGGGAGCTCGGAAGCCTTTAGCACCTCTCCCAGCAGATGATCCTCCCCTTTCTGCCTTGGAATGCTTCTCTCAGCTAATGGATATCACAAGTAGTTTAGCTCTAGTTTTGCTGCATGGCCTTTTACAAATTCAATTACAGAGCCTCTTGTCTTGCCACAGTCAGAATTGTTCTCAGCCTAATATCATGTTTGTCAGGCTTTTGTTTTGTTCTCCTTGCAGCCCGAGATGTCCTTGTTGTGAGCCCGAGCATCTCCTCCTCCTCACGGCCCTGCTACCTTTGCGTGCAACACTTCTGCTGCTCTAAAGATACCAAAAGGTTTTAATTATGATTAAGCCAAGTCGTTTCTACAGTTTCGGGCTGTAAATAAACAGCCTGTTTTGGATAATGGAGGTAATGGTTTGCATTTCAACTCTACTTCTAACCTCTGATTTTTGCTTGTAATATTTTATGTGGTTAAATCAATTTTTTCTGCCATTGAATGTAGCTTTTCTTTCTTTTTTTTTTTTTTTTCTTTTTAAACCCAGTTGTAAAGAGTGTGTTTCATCACATCCTTGTTACCCTAGGACACGCCTGCTGCAGTTAAACTTGCCTGTAGTCATGCTCCTTTTCAGAGGGGTCTGGAATGGAGAGGAGGAATTTTTGTTGTTTTCTCCTATTGCTGACAAAGGAAACAAATGCTTTAGCTTATTAAAAATCAGGTAAAAATGCAGGCTTTGAGGTGTGGATGTATTTTCTGAATTCACAGTGTGGTTTTTTGTACAAGGTGCGCACACCTGGTTGGGGTCACAACCCTTCTGCACAGCCTGAGTCAACCCCAGGCTGCAATCAGACTATCACTGCATGATTGTTAAACACACTCTTCATTTTCAGAGCTGCTAAACATGCTTTACGAGGGCAAAGCGACTTTTCCAGGCAGGGAATTAATGGTGATTATTTCGGTGGACAGGAAATATAATATGTATCATCAGTGCAAACTGACTTAAGCCAGCCAAGGAGTTATCGCTGGAGTATTTTCATCTAGGTCACTTAAAGCCTTCATTAATTAAATACTGCTGTGTGACTTCTTTCTAAAGTTTAATCTACAATCTGGATTTTTGATTAAAATATGGGCAATTTCAGCCAGCTCCTCACAGTGACCACACCGTGGTTTTACAGAGTCCTCAGATGTCACTGCTGTTGCCTTGGATTGTTGTTCATTGTGTGCTGCTGAAATTGCCCTTTGGATCCTGCCTCAGCCCCTTCCCCAGCACCCTGCACTTTTAAATGTAAACCCTCTGGTTTTGCTGGTCCTCCCTGCTGCCACACCCTCCTGACTGGTGGTGTTTTGTGCATGAGAAAAGTCACATTTTGAGCCAGGGAAGAGGCTGGAAAAGGGGATGCTCTCCACCCAGTTTGATGGTGGCATAGGAATTTCAGCCCAGAATTGCATTATATAATTTCTATATGTCTGTTTTGCTGGCAGGTCAAGGAGTCCCAGGATGGTTTGGGTTGGGAGGGATCTTAAATCTGATCCAGTTCCTGCCTCTGCCATGGGCAGGGACACCTTCCACTATCCCAGATTGCTCCAAATCCTATCCAGCCAGGCCTTGGACACTTCCAGGGATGGGGTAAATTGGTGATTTCCTCAGACTTGTGTCTCTGCAGGACCTTTAACTCCATAATGTTTGACCATCAGTTGCTTCTGGTAATCTCCGGTAACATTCAATTACTCCCGGGTCAGGTCATAGCTGAGTGAAGCCTTTTCCCCCCAAGACTGGGCTGCTCCATGGGCAGCATTTGCTGCTCCATGAAATGCAGCTCCTTGGTCTGTGGATGCTTCCCAAACATGGTGGTGGTCAGTGGCCCTTTTCCTATGGAGATGGCAGGGAACAAATGGCTTCTGCAGAGCTTTGCTTACTGGTGTTACCTTTCAGCTGCCTGGACTGTCCTCCTGAGCAGGAGGGAATACAAGGAGCAAAGAGGAGCAGGGAATAAGAGACACAGAGAATTCCTAAACACATTTTTCCAATTAAAGCATAAAGTATTGTGTGTGTGCATCACTTTAAAGACCCGCCTAACCCCCTTCTCCAGACCACAAACATTAACTCTTTTTTTTAAAGCCAATAATCAATGTGGGTCTAATTTGTTACATTGACATTTTTGCTGGTTTCATCTGAAAGAATTAATTAACATCAAAATGTTTCCTTTCCAGGTGTAAGAGTGGGGGGTCTCAGCAGTCAGATATGTTTTGACCTTTGTTGAGAGAACATTTAAATGAGGTTAAGCCTCAGGTCTCGTTGATTGAAGATCTGGTGTCTGCTCTGACAGATCTGGAAATACATTACCTGGGCCTTCCAGGCAGTCTGGGCCCAGTGGTCTTGGCAGGGCAACTGGAAAGTGGCCAAAATGGGAAGTGGAGGATGTGAAAACAGAGCAAGCTCCACCCTGGATCCTCTTTCCCAACTCCAAGGCATCCTTCTGTCTTATTCCCTGCAGCTGCATCTTGGCCAGGAGTCCCTGGGACCTGCAATCTGCTAATTGAAGTGCAGCTGGATCAAGGCTGTCTCAGGCTGAAGAGCAGCATTTCTTTATGAAGCATCATCTCTAATGCACCTGTGTTGATTCCAGTGGGTGATAGGGCCCCAGGGAGAAGGGGAGAACAGGAATGTTTTCCAGCTACACCTGGATCTACAGCACTTGTTTTAATTGCTTCTGGAGCTCTTCACCAGGGCCTTGTCAACAGGGCTAATACACAGGAGGACTCAATTTATTTCTCACAAGAGATGGTTGAGTTGTTTTCTCTTTGTTATAAAGATTGATAAGAGCAATTGGATAAAGCCTGGGCTGCTACTTAACCACCTCAGATCTTCCTGGGACTGGGTGGAGCCTGGCTGGCAATCTGGGATTTTGCAGTGCATCTCAGGAAGGATGTGGAAACCTGGGGCTTTTCCTCCCATGCTGCAGAGGCAGCACTGGAAACTTTAATCAATAAAGTTAAGCTTTTAATGCTTAAATTGGAAAACATGCAATGCAAAATGTTTTACAGGTTAGGATGGGAGGATGATACAGAGATCTGTGACATTACAGTGAGTCAAAGGAAAAGTATCAAGGAGCAGATGCAGGTGTCCCCTGTGCTGCAAGGTCCCCCTCCTTCTCATTTACTCTATCATGTATCACTGACCCAAGAGACACAAACCCTTAGATCAGTAAAATAACCTTTTGGGGAACCTTCAGACCTGCCTGGCACAGCCCCTGACAGACTCTCCTCTAAGCACCACAATGCTCCATGACCAGCTCCAGGCTCAGCTTGCCTCCTGCAGGCCTGGGTGCTCCATGCCCAGACATGTTCCTGGTGGCAGCTTTCCTGTGGTGCCTCACTCATGGACCCATCATGGGGCTGAGGATCCAGCCCAGTCCAGGTGTTGCTCCACCTTGGCCTCTTTGCTGGATTGTTTTCCAAGAGAGGTGCCTGGAGCACAGTAAATGCAGTGTTTGGGAGGGTGTTGGGATGAACACTGTTTTGTGTCAGATTCCACCTCTTCCTTGTTGTGTGCTCTTCTTTGTCCTCTGTCCTCTCCTGAAGTCCTAACTAGTGCAACCTCAGTGAAAATCAATAATGGTATCCCCGAGAAAAATAAAATGGTATCTTGTTATCCATATTCTGCCATGGTTTGGAGTAAAGGAGTTGGAAAATAGCTGGAATAGCAAAGCCCATTGGTTGTGTCCACCACAGGTGGGAGAAGTGACTTGGTGGATGCCTCTCATCCCAACTTCTGCCCTGGCAATTAGCAGGGAAGAGACAGAATCCATTTGGGTTTCACAATTTAAATTTAAATGTACCTGTTAAAGATAATCCATGCAGGGAGCACACTGGCTGCCACCTGCTGTGGCTGGTCAGGAGTTCTGGCAGAGGATGACATTGCCCCTGGAGGGATTGATCCCTGATTAGGGCAGTCATATCCTCTCTCTGGAGGGAGCAACAGCAGGTAACAAACCTGACCTTGTGCCTTGGCCACTTGAGGGACATTTTTGGAAGTGTCCCCTGGTGCTGTTCCCCGTGAGGTGTTTGAGAGGACAGGTTACCTGTCCCAAGGGATGACTTGCAAGTGGGCACATCCCCTCAGCATTCCTGGGAACTGTGGAAGCCCATGCTCCTCTGGGAATGCTGGAGCTTCCAAATCAGCCTGGGGTGCCCCATTCCCAGTGGCTTCAGCGTGAAGGCAGCTCCAAGTGCAGGGCTCTGCTGGTGCCACATTGCCACATCCACAGCAGAATCCACTCTAGCCATGACCACAGAGCACACACAGACCTGGGGTCCTTCCCACACCCTCCAGCCAACCTCTCCTCTGAGTGAAACTGTCTCAATTTGGAAAGGCAGGTGTCTGCCAGGGAAAAGCCAGAACTTCCCTTGGAATGGAGAGTGTAAAACCCCTCCCTCTGAATTATTATAATTTTGAAATTAAGGGGCTTTCAGGCAAAGGTATGGGAATAGGGATAACAGTTCTTTGCTAGGAATATTAAAAATGTAGTAGTACAAAAAAACCCTACCAAACCTAACTAACAAAAAAACCAAACCAAAACAAAACAAAACCATTAACAGGGTCAGAACCTGACCTGACACCCTGCTGGTCAGGGTGTTGGTGTCAGTCCAATCAAGTCCTCCTGCAGTGACAGATGTGGTTCTGTTGGAGCAGAGATGATCC
>JBBMKD010000013.1:20803214-20845552 GCA_037834095.1 Argya squamiceps | reverse complement strand
CCTGCAGTGAGCCTGGATGGCCCATGGACAGCAGAGATCCCCTGCAGGGAGGATGGGTCCTGGAAGGGATAAAGAACACTGCCCCACCTGGTTTAACAGCTCCCTGTTAACAGAAGACACCCACCCCCTCCAACCCATTCCTCATAACTCCCACCCTGGAGTTATGAGGAATGGGTTATACAAGTGACAAAGAAAAAAAAACACCACCTCCCCAACAGGTTTCAACAGATGGGAATAGAATACATCTTGCATTGAACCCAAGGCAGAAACCCACAGTCTGTCCCACCTCAATGCCCCCAGGGAGCTGTGTGCCCATTTGGCACACCCTGGTGCCACCACCAGTGCCATAAATGGGTCTCTCCATATCATGGACTGTGGTCCCTGGGTGGCACAACCTCTCCATCATTGTCCTTGGGGTTTATCCTTTTGCCCATGGATTAGCACCACTGGGAAAGCTTTTTTTTCATGCCTTCATCCTCATCTCCTGCCAGGCATTTCTGGCGTGCCTGCTTTTAAGTGTCGTGCACTGGTATACAGCTATTTACAGTGCCTGTTCCTGCTCTCCCAACAGTGTAAATCAAGATTAATTCCACTGAAGTTTATGGAGTTACGCCAGTGTAAAACTGACTGCTAAGAGATTCAGGCCATTTTCATCGGGTTTGTTCACTTGTTTGTTTGAAATTATATGTGTTGCTGTGGAATGATAAAATGTGGGGATTCAAAGGCAGGTTCACTGCAAAATACGATTCAAAAGGTTTTTGACTTCACATAATACAGCAAAACAATCACTTACAGCAGTTGTATTTTATTGTGGAGTTGGATCATGGAGTTTGGAGGAGGAGAGGATGAAAATGAAGCAGAGAAAGAGGAGGGGGAGAATGGAAGTTTCCCAACACAGCATCAAAGTTGCCAGTGGAAAATTGGGGTGCTGTCACAAAATTTTACATGGATGGTAATTTAAGCAGGTATCCATGAGAATGAGGCTGAGTGGCTCCCAAAATCCCTTCAGTGGGGGACACACCAGCTCGGACCCCAAGTGGACAATGCAAGTCCCTATTTTTTGGAAAGTCATCTTGCCAAAGAGCCCCACTGCAAATGAGGTCAGTAAAGCCTCTCCAAAAGAGCTGTTGTGTCACCTGTCTTTGTCTTTGCTCACAGATCCCCATCTCTGTTAACACCCTGGAAGGTGAGACAGTGCACTGTGACAGGATCCACCACATCCTGGGGCATGTGGCATGGAAAACTCACTGCTTTTTGTTCTTTATGTTCTACAGAGCAAGTGGCCGGTGCATAAATAATTCAGGTTTCTTTCCATGCTGTTCCTAAGGAGATTTTGAGCTGACATCTGGCTTCATACACCTTGTATCAATGCATTTATCCCTTCTTTGTGGGAATTGTATTTCCTGTTTTTTCACCTCCGGTATGACACAGATCCACCCCAATGAGCTCCTCTCCCTCTTGTCAGGTGTCTGCTTGGAACAACCTGTCCTCCAGCATCTGCTGGCTTTCCCAGCAGCTTTTCCCAGCTCCTTCAAGCCATCACAGTGGCTTTGGTTCCTTCAACACAGAGATACTTCTGAAGCCTTCCAAGCTCCAGGTGGGTTTGCTCTGGCACACGTATTTTTTAGATCAAAACACTGGGATTCAGTTTCCTTTGGCTGCTAATAATGAATTCACTCTTTACATGCACATGCTCCCTGCTTTAGTAATTTATGCTCATTTCAGAAGGCTGACACATTACTCTCTGTGTTTCTGTTGGACAATGTTGCTTGGCAAAGCTGAGATCAAGGAAGGACAGATTTTGGGGTTGGTTGTGGTTTCCTGAGTGTGACATCATGACAGAGGGTTTAATTACACAACTGCAGTGCTTTATTTCCTTGGCTGGGCAAGGAGGAGGTACTGAGGAAACAATATCATGGTCTGAAGTTTCCCTCATCCTTCAGTGTGTGGCTCCAGGAGTGTGTCCAGGGAAGGGAATGGAGCTGGGGATGGGGCTGGAGCACCAGGAGCAGCTGAGGGACCTGGGAAAGGGGCTCAGCCTGGAGAAAAGGAGGCTCAGGGGGATCCCTCTCCGTGGAAGTTGTTGATGCTGGCTGGAGGTGTCCCAAGCAGAGCCAGAAGGGTGGAGGTGTGCCAAGTGCAGGATCCCTGTGAGCTCAGGGCAGATCCACATCCGAAGGCTGAGGACTCTGCAGTGATCCTTGCCTGGCAGAGGGAAACAAGCCTTGATTCACACAGACAAAACCAACACCAGACTTTTGCCAGCTCCAGGATGGATTTGTCCCAGTGCCCTCCCAAATAACCTTTATTTGGGGTGATATTTGGTGATATTTCCCCCCCTGGCTCCGAGCACACCCCACCTTTGTCCATGGGCCCCACACCCAGCCCCATGGAGAATCCTCCATGTGCTGAGGAGAGGCTCCTGCATAATTCCAGAGCCTTCCCCCCCTTGGAGCTTGCCTATGTAATGTTCTTCCCTTACAAATTTCATCTTGCTGCACTGTGCATCCAAACGATCCGGTGATGGAGCGCACAGGGAAAAAAAATTATAATGCCATTAAAAGTTATCATAAATTTCAGATCAGCATCACTTTTAATCCGATACACAATTTTACTGCCTCTATAAAGTAGGTGATTTGCAGTGGTCTGAGGCGTCTCCTGGCGCGTTTTACTTCTTTTTAAATTAAACACACCAACTTTGTGCTGAATTCAGAGTGCGGACATAAAAAAGGGGGTAAAAAGGAGAGGGAAGGGACATCAGATGGGAATTGCAATTGAATCTTTATATATGCCATCTTGGTACTGTGGTACTAAATATAGTGCCAGGTAAATAGATGTGCTGAAATATTCAGAATAAAAAACAAATGTTCCAATAGCAGAGAAACTGAGCATGGAAAATGTTTCCCTCGCTGCTGTGCTTTAGAGGCTAAAATGCTGTTGTTTAAAACACTCTCTGCTGGAAGATCTTCTGTATCTCATGCATTAAATTATACACTGTGCACAAACATGGATTTTATATTTTAGATTGTATATTATGTGGTTTCTAACCCTCCCCCCTGCCAATGGAGCAAGCAGTAAACCCAGAATATCCAATTAATATAAATATAACATTATGCCATTTGCTGATATGAAATTTTTAGGACTGGGAAACAGACAACATTTCACGGAGAAATATTTGAAATTAAGATCAGAGATAAGGTAATTATGCACCAGTGATCAAGATTTTACCTGTTTGTAGGCCCAGAGGTGTCAGAGCCTGACAAAACCACCGTGACCACCTGAAGAGCTGGTCCCTCCCTCCACCTTTCTGCCCCAGTGACTCCCCCATTTTGGGCCAAGAGTTTGCAGCTGATCTCATCAATATCCTCTGGTTGTACCTCCAGTCTTTGCTCCAGGTCTTAAAGGAGATCAAGAACTGACTGGTGGCTTTGCTGAGCTGCTCTCTGCCTTCAAAAAAGGCAAAATATTTCCCCAAGGTAATTCAGAAAAGGTTCATCCCTGTTGTGTCTCACTTGAGTTTTATAAAACGACAAAAAATAATTAGAGTCTGGTTTTAAAAATTCTTTTCCCAATCAGTTGTGATTTTATTGGCTATTAAAGAGGATTCACGAGACTCTGGAGATCTGTGAGGTCAAAAAATAACCTAAAGGAAAACCTTGCACAGTCCCAACCTTTTCCTCTCCTTCTCCAGGGCTGGGAGATTTTGGTTCGAATAAATTAACTTTTGCCAGTGATAACAAAAAACCAAAGCAGCCACATTTCAGTGTAAGTCTGGCCCAGCAGCTCTCCTCTCCAGGTGACCACTGGGGTGACCACTGCAACAATCCTTTTCCATGTGATTTGGATGGATTAGTTGTAAAATGAAATGAATGGAGAGATACAGCTCTAACTCCCCAAAAAGTAATAGGTAACGAAAGTGAAAACCTATCCCTGAGGATGTGGCTGCAGGAAGGAAGCAAGCAGGTAAAGAGATTTTTTTTAAAAAAAGGTATAATAATTTATTTTTTGTTTTAATTTCCAGGTAAACAGTTTTCCCTGCTGGTCCCATGCAGGAGTGTGGACATTTGGGCTGTCTCCCTCCCTTGCAGCAGCAGCTGTCAGGTGCTTTCCTGTCATTCCTACCTTGGAACACAGTGGGATCCTTGGGGTGTCCTGTGCAGGGGCAGGAGTTGGACTTGATGATCCTTTTGGGTCCCTTCCAACTCAGGGCACTCTGTGATTTCCCAACTATTTGTTTGTGGTGTTTTTTTTTGTTTGTTTATTTTTTTGTTTTGTTGTTTTGTTTTGTTTTGTTTTTGAGCTGAGAAAATTTATTTCCTGGCTGTGGGCTCTATCAGCAGCTCCCGATTCCCTCCCGACTTCCAGACAAATTCAGCATTTCCTTCCTCCCCTCAGCTGTACAGCACAAGGAGCTGAGGAGCTGCCTCTTCCCAAACCCACTCTGCCACCCAGTGCTTTCCTATCAGGCACAGCACCCTGCAATGGGCCCCAGGGCGTGATATTTTATTTATTTTGATTTATATAATTAAAGGGATGTCTGTCCCTGAGTGGAGCCAGCCTGGCGCTGATGATGTGGTGAAAACGCCACTGGCGTGAAAATTATGGTTTATTTTAACCGGGACTCAGGCGGGGAGTCGCTGACACCATTTAGCAGCTTGTTGTTGCTGGCAGGGAAAACATCTCCAGATCTCACGGAAATGGCAGTTTTGTCGGGAAAACCGTCTGGGGTGGGAGGGAAGAGTTCCCTGTGTGGCTGCAGGCTCCCAGCTCTGAGCAGCACCTGGCCTGGGCTGTGCTCAGCTCGGAAGGGAAGAGGTGCCGGGAGCATCCCCAAAAATCCCCTCCTGGGCCTGGCGTCAGCTGTTTCCTCCTCCCTGCTGTATTTGTAGGCACAGAGGATGATTTGGGAAGATGTGCACCCCTCCGTCTTTCCCTGTGACCCATCCCTGCTCAGTTTGCACTTTCACGGTTGGAATGAGATGGGCTTTTAACGCCCCTTCCAACCCAAACTATCCTGTGGTTCTGTAATTCCATGACTCCATGATTCCTTCCTGTATTGTGGAAATCCTTCAGCCCCACCCCACCCTGTTTCACCGAGCTCTTCGTGCACAGGACATATCAGAAATGCCAATTTTTGCTCATTGAAGATGGAGCCAGCAGAGCATCACCCGGCTCTGGGCTGGGGGGGCTGCCCACCATGAGACACTTCCCGGCTCGGCGAGTGGGAAAGCAAGACTTTCTCAGGTTTCTGAGCATTGCATTGTATTGATAACCCCCCAAACCGCCCCTCCCCGAATCCTGGGAGCAGGCAGCTCGGCTGGAGCATCTCCTGGCGGGCTGGCACATCCCCTGCTCCCGTTGATTGCTGCCCGCGGGGCGCCCGCTCCGTGCGCGGATGGCCGTGTACCTCTCCCTCTCTCTCTCTCTCTCTCTCTCTTTATTGCTCCCGATTCAAATTCAAGGCTTGTTTAATCAGCAGACATTAGCAACTCCACAGAAGTCTGGCTGGAAGGGAAAGAAGGGGGTGGGCAAGGAGCGGGATTTGGGAATGAGCTGCTCTGGAGAGCAGGGACTGCCTCTCCCGCCTTGGATTCATTGGCCAGGCGGGCAAGGCAGGAACTGGGGGTGGCGTTGGAGTGGGACACTGGAAATCACCCAGGGAGAGGCGCTGGGAAGGACACGGCATCCAGGTGATTGTGCTGAGCACATCCCAGCAGGGCTCCAGGCTGCAGGCCCAGCACCAGCTCTCCTCCTCCAGGGTTCATGCTGTGGATTGCTGAGAATGTGTGGGGAAAGATTTTCCCTTTTTGTTGCAAGATGTTGGTTTTCCCAGGCTGGCTTTTGTTCTCCCACACCCCTGGGGGACTTAAATCCCTGGAGGACTTCCTTCCATCCATCCATCCATCCATCCATCCATCCATCCATCCATCTCCCTGCTTAGCCTTCCAGCCCCTCTTTGCTGTGTGCACAGCCCTCTGGGGTGGAAGATCCTGGGAAATAGGTGCTGGTTTTGCCATAGAAGACCCATTGGCAGGGTGAGATTGTGTTAATCACTGAGGCACCCCCACCTCCATGGAGTGATGCTGTGGGGGGTAGTGACCACCCATCCCCGGCTTCTGTCACTTGCAATTGCTCACTGGTAGGATATGGGATCCACTGGGAATGTGTTTGGAATCAAATATCCCAGCAAATGCCCCACAGCTAACTCTCCAGGTTCCTCAGGAGATGAGGAACAATATCAGGCAAAAATTCTGCATGAATTTGCAACATAGAAATCATCAAGAGGGCTGTTTGCAGCTCAAAGGTGTCCCAGCAAAGGGCAACTCCTGTTGCCAGATTTCTCTCCAAATTCTCTTCCATTGTACTGGAAATGGGAGTCTTTGAACCCCATCCCATGGGACCAGGACACACAGAAAGTGGCCTGCAGGGCACACATCTTCGTTTTCTGTCCCTAGTTAGCTGCCTAATTAGGAGGTTCTTTATGCCTTTCACATTCAGTGCTTGCAGCAGAGCCATCTTCCTATTGATTGAGCTACAAAAGTGGATAAACCCCCCATAGTTCTGAAGGGAATGGCCAAATATTGATACTGGGAGACAGCTGATGCCTTATAAATAGTGAATTATGCTTCTAATTATGTAGGCACTTCTTTTCTGGTGCTGTAGGTGATTCACTTCAAAGTTCCAGGTCAGATCTTCAGCTGGAACTTATTTTAAAGATGGAAAACAAGGCCAAAAAGCCCCATTTAAAAAATCTAAATAATTATTTTTTTTAAAAAGTTCTTTTAAGAAGGGAAGTCTTATGGATGGGATTCATCCTCTGTAACTTGAGCTCAGTGCCTCTTCCCAAAGCACAGGTTCCAGACTGCTGCTGCCCTTTCCTTTTACAGTAACACAGACTCAGCTGTGATGTCTGATCCCACCAAACTCCTGAGGAATAAAGTGGACCAGGCAGGACAGGCAGGACTGGACCTTCATGGAGGGAGGTGACCTCAGGAGCTCCAACTTTTCAGCATCTTGTGATCACAACCACAGCTGGGACCTTGAAATTCCAGGTAAGCTCTACCCTGAGGATGCTCAAGGTGTGATGAGGATCAAGGAGTGATGAGGTTCATCAGGAACTGGAGCAACAGGACAAGGGGGCAGGCTTCAGATATTATGGCTGGACTGGATATCAGGGAGAAATCCTTCCCTGTGAGGGTGGGGAGGCCCTGGCACAGTTGCCCAGAGAAGCTGTGGCTGGCCCATTCCTGTAAGTGTTCCAGGCCAGGTTGAAAGGGGCTTGGAAAAACCTGGGCTAGCGGAAGGTGTCCCTGCCCATGGCAGGGGATGGGATGAGATGATCTTTAAGGTCCTTTCCATCACTCAGCATTCTGTGACTCTCTGTAGGAGTACATGGAAGGGAAGAAAAGATGGAAGCACAGTAAAATACTTTGAGGCATCCAGGTTCCCACATGGATGGTGAAGCACGACCTGCACTGACCTTCCTGAGCCCTTTGAGATCCTCAGCCCTGGGGCTGCAGATGTGAGGGACAGACCCCCAAATGACATCAGAGGGTGAGGACATCTGTCCACATCTGGAGGAGGCAGGGGAGTCTGGCCACATCCCAGCTGGCTGCAGCAGGCAGTGCCAGCACAGAAACCAGTCAGCACACAGAAATTCCTCCCTCCCTGGGTGCTTTGGGGGGGCTTCACATCTGGAGCACACCCAGAAAGGGGCTGACACCCCCTCCTCCCCCTGTGTTGACACGTGGCCCCAAACAACCCCTTGGGATGTGCAGGCAGCCCTGTAGGGCTGGCAAGGCAGAGGATCAGGGGGGATGGCACCCCAGGACCCCTGTCCCCACCTCAGCACGGTGCCATGAGGCTCTGCTCTGAGCCCTGCCTGGGCTTCCATGAGGGTGCATGGGTTTAAATCAGGCCCTTAATGTTATTTGAGCATGGATTTGTTCCTTATTTTTTTCCATCCCTCCCCTCCCCGCTTTTTTTTTTCTTTTTTTTTTTTTTTTTTTTTGGTGGTTTAGTTTCTCTCCTAAAAAGAAAAAATGATCAAAAACCAAAAAACAACCACCGTTTGAAAGTGAATGAAGGGCGCTTTCTCCCCTTCCCCCATGCTTTTTTTCCTACTTTGACATCTCAGTGGTTTTTTTTTCTTTTAGCCGCGGTTTCTGGGATAGGTGATAACTGCCAGTAATAGGATTAGCATTGATTTCTTTAGCAAGAACAGAGATGTGGCAGTTCCAGCCATTTACTGAACTGCCAGCTTTGAAATATCAAAAAAAAGAAAGAAAAAGAAATCTGCAGAAAAAAAGCTTCTTGCAGCATTTTAAAGAAAGGAAAGCCTATGTGAATTAAAATACACACATACACACACACGCACACACACACACACTCACAGCCCAGCACACGGGGTGTATAAATATATATATTATATGTATATTATATATATGGATCTCGCTCAGTGCTTTTTTTGTTATGGTGTGATAAAGGATCAAAAGAACTGTCTCTGTTCTAAGCTTCAAGAAAGCCTTTTTTAAATTCATTTGGCTTTCTTTAGCTTTCACTTGCTAACATATTTTAGGAGCTAATCTTACATATTTACTATTGTATCCTGACTTTTTTTAACCTTGAAATTCAAGCAAAGACAGAATGAGAAAGGAGGGGGGAAAAAAAATAAAGGATTCCAAAGAGAAAGAAGGAGGGATGAGCCCATGGAAGGCTGTACTGTCTTCTCTGCCTGGAGGCATAACGTGAAACCCACCCAGTGCTCACTTTGGCATGGCACATTTTCTCCTTGCTGCTTGTTGAGGGTCCTGGGAGGGATATGGATTTGAGGTGCACCCACAAAAGGTTGAGTCCTACCCTCAATCAAACCCTGAATCCCCGCCTTGGCCCTCCTAGCAAATGTCTTTGCTGAGAGCATTTCTCAAGGGCCACCTTGGGTTGGGCCAAATCTGCAGCAGCTTAAAATCCAGAGTTTTAGGAGGCTGGAATGGTATTCCCTGTCCTCGCCAGGGGGCTGGAGGGTGTCAGGTATTCAGTGTCTGCTGATTCTGCTCTTTGACTTGCATTCAGAGAGAGGAGAAGGTCCAATGGCAACACCTGAGCAGAAGCAGAAGGTTCTGTGACAGGCACAAGTGCTGGTTGGGAAGGTGTCTGCAGATTGGATTGTTCTGAGCATAGTCCAGGTCTGAAGAGACACCCTTTCCCCACTGGATCCTCAACAATCCAAAGGTTGTGCCATTCAGGGGAGGACTCAGATCTTATTATGGAAGTGTTTCTCTGTCTCATCAAGCAGAGCTGATGAACCACTTTCATGAGAGCTTATGCTCATGCAAGGGATGTCTGCAGTGACTCATTGTCCTCACACACAGCACAGAGCTCAGAGCAGGATGGAATTAGAACTCATTTTTCAGCCTGGAAATCCAAAACAGCAGAGCAACACAAATCATGGTCAGCAAGAAGAAAACCCTCACTGTGTGAGGAACCTGTGTGTTACTTCCACCTTGGCTTTCTCCTCTAGCAGCAGCTCAGCTCCATAAAGAGTTTGGGATGGATTCCTGTGCAAAACCAAGTGAAAAGCAGAGGAAGGAGACAACCAAATCTGTTATTTGTGGTTACCATAAGGATTAATTAAATTACATGCAAATTGCTTGTTGTCACATGCAAGGGAATCTTCAGTGGACCTACACATGGTGGCCAAGTGCTTCCAAAGAGGATATTCATAGACCCAGCCAGACTTAGACTGGGTCACTTCCCTTTATCTTTGTACATGAAGAGACCCTGGGCTTGCTCCTGTGAGGGACCTCCTGCTGTCCACCAGCTGGAGATGAGACCTCTGTGCTGGAGCAAACATCACCAGCCACGTGTCTTTTCCCATCCTGGTGTGCCTCTCCCATAATTTGCTTGGAGTCACACGTGGATTTGTAGGCACACAGGCTGGTGGCTCACCAGCTCTGGGAGATTTGCATTTCTGTGTTCTTATTAACAATCACCCAAAGATCCGTGATGCTCATTTCACAGCCTCACCTTCATTGTGCCCTCTAATCCACGTCCCCGGGGTCTACTTCTGACATTCAAGCTTCAGAGCAGCTTACAAGCCTCTATTTTTTTTTTTAAACATCAAACTGCTGAAGGAATTATTGTTCCCTTTTTTTCTCCAAACACGGACCTCCTTTCTCTGCCACCCCCCTCCTTAAAATGCTTAAAGACTTGCCACGA
The DNA here is from genome assembly GCA_037834095.1 of Argya squamiceps. Taxonomy (NCBI): domain Eukaryota; kingdom Metazoa; phylum Chordata; class Aves; order Passeriformes; family Leiothrichidae; genus Argya; species Argya squamiceps. The sequence goes on along the minus strand of JBBMKD010000013.1, from coordinate 20,835,334 downwards.
TTACACCACGGGAGTGCTGGGGCTGGTGGGGTGGGTGTGCTCCAAACCTTGAAGTGTTGAGGCTTTGGGGATGGCTCCTGGCAAAACCAGTGAGGCAAATCTCCCAGTTACTCTGCAGAGGGAAGGAGGAGGGAAGGGGTTATTTGATGTAGTGGTCAAAAAGCATGGAAATACACTAATCCTGTGTTCTTGGATGAGATGGAAGAGCCAGGGAAGGAGATGTTCAGCTGTGGAAGCTGAAAGCACAGTTATCATCTCATCTTTTGAGAAGTTTGGTGGTAAATCACAGAATCATGGATTTGCCTGGTTTGGAAGGGACCTTAAAGATCATCTTCTGCCATGGGCAGGGACACCTTCCACTATCCCAGGTTGCTCCAAACCCCATCCAACCTGGCCTTGAACACTTCTAGGGCTGGGGCATCCCCAGCTGCTCTGGGCAACCTGTGCCAGGGCCTCAGCTTCCTCACAGGGAAGAATTTCTTCCCGATATATCTTGTAGGAAGAATGTTTCCCAAATGCTGGAAAGAAAAGTTTCAAATGTGTTCTTTGACTAATGAAACAGTTGTTAGAAAAATGTTTTTTTGTGCATCCAGTCTGACTGGCTTTGTTGGATGGTGTGACCAACATGGTCATAATTCTATATTTTTATGTCTTTGAGCATCCAGTGTGACTGTATGGATACCTGTTCCAGGCCTGACGGCATTGGGACCTGCTCAGCTCTTCCTAGCACTGACTCTCCTGGGTGGAGCTCCTGGCCTGGGACATTTGCTGTGGGTTAAGGACAAGTTAATTCTCTATTCTGCCACAGGCTCCCATTGCTGTCACTACAGCCTAGACCACATTAAATTTCTTTTCTGGTAAACTACAAATACTTAATGCCTCAAAAATATATTCCAAAGAAATAGGTTATAATTAGCCTTTTCCTGCCTCATAGGAAAGGCTGTTCCCTTCCAGTCCCACCTTCTGTGGATCGAATTGCAGCGGTGTCACTGCAGAACACCCACTGTCTTTCCCAGGACTCTCTCAGCACAGGAATCTCTATCTCTTTCTCTTTAATTTCCTGTAATTAGTGATGCCATAACTTCTGTGCACAGCAGGCAGACTTGGAGAAGGGAGCAGAGCCAAACTCCCTGGAGGATCCCACCTTCCTCCTCTCCCTGTGCCAGGGCTCCGGGCTCTCCTGGGGAGGATTTGCCCAGAACGCCGCTCCCGGCCGCTTCCAGCTTCATGGCTCCTGCTGGTGTTCAGTGCCTGTGTCTTTCATGTTTTTGATAATGTTTTTATAGAAACCTGCTCCTCAGCACTTCTTCCTGCTAGGACAGTGCCTGGCACAGCAGCTCTGCTTCAGGGCAGACTTGGAGACCAAGCAGGTCTTCTGAGATGTTCCTCCCCAAATCCACCAAACCCCACAGTGCTAGAGAAGCACTGTAGTATCCCGAAAAATATTTACTCTGGCAGGCTGGGGGTTGCTAGGACAGCTGGGTCGGTGAAATCCTAGGAAAAGGGAGATGGAAGGGACCTTGGGATGACCTTTGCAGCAGCACCAGCTGGATCATGCTGCTCCAGGTGGGTGAAGAGGCCCCTCCATCAATGCAGGCACAACCTGCTCCCCCAGAGCCTGGCCCTGCACTTCAGCAGCCTCGGCCCCTCGGCCCCAGCCTCAGCCTCTCCTGCTGTGGTTTAAGCTCACTACTTATCTCACCTACCAGGAAGAAAAGCTATCCCTTCCTCTTTCCATAAGCCTCGTCTGAAGTTGGAGATTAGAGCAACGTCCCACCTCTCCTCCAGCTGAGCAACCCAAACTTCTTCAATCTTTCCTCAGAGACATTGTTTTCTGCTCTCAGGATATTTCCCATGTCTATTCCGGGGACTTGCTACTTAAAAAACATCATGTATGGGAAAATGTAGAGTGAAACGTAGCAAAAATATTGTGTGAATTTGTTACAATTTCAGGAAAGGGCTTCATTTAGGGTGTTCTGAATTTAATGGAATTGGAGTGTATGTTTGCTTATTTTTAAAATGCAGCGCTTTGATTCTTCCAGATGAAATGATGATTCATTAAAAAGAGTACAGCATTTTTTTTTTTCTTTTCAAGCTGTTACCTATTTGGAATGAAGATATCCCACTCACAAAAAGCAGGAGACCTGGAGGACCAGGGTGGCTCCTGAGCACTTTGGTCTCACCCACTGGTATTGCACAGCAGTATGAACAAATAAATCAAAAAGTAAAGCAAATAACCCCAATTATGATTCAGAAGTTTCACAGAGACCCTGGAAAAATCCATCCAGACTGTTGGATTACTCCAGATGATGGTTGCTCTAATAATTAAAGCCTCACTTGAACTTCCTGTCTTGCTTCTTGGAAAACCTGTGACCTTGGGTTTTTAAACAAGAATTGGCTCTGAAAAGGATTTGTGGTTTGAGAGAGATTTTTTTTTACCCCATCTAGATGGGGATATTTATATGAGACCTTGTGGTGACAAGGTGTAGGACTCCCCTTTCCAGCCTGACCTTGGTCCCTCCATGGCCAGGTGTGAACCAGGTGCACCAGAGAGTTAAATCCAGAGGGGTGACAAAAGGCCAGAAGATGCTGAAATAGCCCCATAGAGTGGGACACGCCACAGTTCCTGTGGAAATAAATGGAAGGAGAAGTAGCATCCAATGTGGCATAACAAAGCACCAGGGAAAGATAGGACGGTAAAGAAAGAACCTATAGTGCAAACTGGAGAAAGGGAAGAGAACTAAACAAGAATATACAGTCAGTTAAAGCTTGCAGGGAAAAGATAAGGCCAGCTCAGAGAGCAGAAAGGCTTAAGGGGAATAAAAAGAGCTTTTACAATTATATCAGGGAAAAGGGAATACTAGAGAGAAAGTAGTTCCATTAATAAATGAAGAGGGAGACAAAATCAATGGTGTTGCTAAAATGGTAGAGCTACTGAACTCCTTTGCTCCAGCAGTATTTAACAAGGTGAGAAGAGAAGAGAGGCAGAGAAGTTATAAAATAATGAGGGTTTTGACTGGGTGATTCTTCAGGGGAAATGCAGTTTGAGGGAGAAGGCACCTTGGAAGGGCCAGGATGCAACACCACAAATAGCTGGGCACGCCCACGCCTTTGGGGAACTGCTCAGTTACATCCTGGGCAATTGCTTCTGGAGAATAATGGGAAAACAGGTAAGGATGGCCAAGTGTGATATGGATGTTTTTTATTTTCAATGACCAACCCTGGGAAATAAATCTATCCGCTGAGTTTATTATTCCACTTGGCAGTGAAATCATTCCCATGTAAAATATGTTAATGTTTAGCAGTGGAAAATGGCTGAGCCTTGAGGAGAAAATTCCAGTGCTATGGACACCGGTGGGAGTTTTTCCTGACTTAGTTTGCAGGCAGCAAAGAGCTGTGAATTAACATTGTTGCTTCCTTTATATCCCATTCCTGGGAGTGAAGTGGCGAAGCCCAGTCAGGGTCTGAGGAGGGGCTGGGGCTGGCTGCAGGATGGAGCTCAAGGTACCTCATGGGCTGGAAAATGCTATAACTTGTGGCTATGGGATGAGAAATGCCACCTCCCCTCCCTTTGCATAAGGAGTGACAAGAGATTACCTGGAAATTCAGGAAGGGATGGGACAATCAAAGGCAATAAAGAAAAAAGTTGATGTGTGAAATGTCTCAGAGAGCAGCAAAATGCTGAAAGCAAGCAGTGTTGGCCAGGCCCTGTGCTGGTCATGTCACTGTGGAGCCTTCCAGGGAATTTAGTGAGAAGGAAACAAAGTCCTGCAAAAAGCTTCTGAGAATTCAATTTCTGAGGAAGAAAACCACATTATTTGGGTTTTTTTTCTCTGCTTGCCAGGGAGTCTGAAAATAGAGAAGCATGTGAAGAATGGTGCTTACAAAAAAATCAGGTTTTTTTTTTTCCTTAACAGAATATGGGTATTAAATGGCTATTTTTAACTACAGTAATTTATTCAATTTATATTCCAAATGTACCAATCCTTGTGGTTTGTCATTTTAGCCACCTCCTGCAGAAATGCATCGTGATAGTGGTGAAATTAGAAAATGGTGCTCAGATAAAATGCAACCAGGAGTGACTGACAGGTGTAGGGGAAAGCGGCTGAGCTGCTTTAGTTCCACACGCCAAAAAAATCGGAGACATCCTTCCCATCAAGTGGTCGGCCAGAGGCAGCTTTTCCAGAAGTCTGAGGCATTTCAGCTGATAAATTCAGCTGATAAATGCAGCGTTTCAGTGGGTAAATTTTGGAAAGACAATCTTATAATGCAAGGCTTGTGTTCTGCTGTCTGTAAGTGCCTGCCAGTCACTCCCATCTGAGGAACTGGGGCTCCAGGCAAGGGGATGGTCAGCTGGTCACTCCTGGAGCAGCACTCCTGGCCAGAGCCATGGCTTGGTTGATTATCTGGGGCCACCAGGCTGATTTTTCCCCATTCTCCATCTCTGTTTATTTATTTTGCAATTATATTCCTCCCCACAGGGAGAGGGGGAGGTTGCAGACTCCCCATCCCTGGGAGTGTCCAAGCCCAGGCTGGACAAGGCCTGGAGGAACCTGGGATAGTGGAAGGTGTCCCTGCCCATGGCAGGGGGTGGGACTGGATGAACTTTAAGGTCCCTTCCAACCCAAATCATTCCCTGATTCTATGGTTCTTAAGGATCCTGAATGGGAATGGTGGTGGTCAGCACTTCCCTCAAACTCTCCTTCACACAAAGTCCATCCCAGTGAAGTGTGGCCCTTCTTGCAACCACAGCTGCTCAGATGTTTTTGGATTGAAGCAGTTCCCGATCACAAACAGGCTTTTTGCCAAATATCAACATTTTCTGTGGGAAGATTGATTTTCATGGAATTTCTTTCCAGGGAAATGAAATGAAATGCTTTCTCTGGTGACAAAGTTTATCTCCATATCTGTCTGTCTTACTGGCTTCCCAGGAAGCCTGTGCAGTAGTTGAGTGGAATATGTCCATCCCAGTGCACAACGGGTGGGATTTTGGAGTAATCCCTATTGAAAACCAGATGGATTGGGATGGAAAGCACTTGCAGGTCATGGAATCATAGAATCATGGAACGGTGTGGGTGTGAAGGGACCTTAAAGCTTCATCTAAATCCGTGGCTAGGGACACCTTCCACTATCCCAGGTTGCTCCAAGCCTTGTCCAGCCTGGCCTTGGACACTTCCAGGGATGGGGCAGTCACAGCTTCTCTGAGCAACCTGTGCCAGGCCTCATCACCCTCACAGGGAAGAATTTCTTCCATATATCTGACTTTAATATCCCACTGAACCCATTCTCACTTTTCCTATCCTTCCAGTTCCTTATGAAGGTCAAGCTGGAATTGACCCAGGACATCATCCAAAGGGCAATGTCCTGCTTAGGATGTTTTTCTCAACTTTATCTTCCAAGGAAAGGGTTCAGGATTCTGCCATTCAGCCTGGCCTTACCATAAACCAGACTTAAACTGTTGGAGCTTCCTTCAGGATGAAGATCTGTGCTTTTTAGTCATCTCTGTTTGCAACAACCTTCCTTAACAGGAGATAAATGAAAGGGTTTTCCTGCCAGTAGTCCCGTAGGATTAGTAAAACCAGCTGGAACATGGTGGAGAACCTTTCTGCTGTCTTTTATGGAGGCTGTGGGATGCTGAGCCTCAGGTGTGGTGTTGGGAAGCTTTTAGGCCATGGCCCAATTTTTGTGCTGGAGGACCTTGGGGGAGCACTCCCCAAGCTGAGAGGGGCAATGGAAATCAGAAAGGACCAATAAATCAGGAATGAGCATCAGCTCCAAGTGGCTGAGGAGCAAGGGGAATGTTTCCTCCATCTGTATTTGCAAGAGGCTGTGCCATCCCCAAAATAAGGTTTAACCACCCTTCATTTCCCCTCTGGGTATCCATCTGCCAGACACAGGAGGTTGGGGCAATGTTCCTGCTGGTGTTCTGTGTGGCATTCCCTTCTTCTCCCCCGTTTAATTCCCCTTGCACAAGATCTGTGCAGCAAGGCATGAATTTCAGCCATAAAGATTGCCAGACAGCTCCTGACTTTCACACCACAGGGAAAGGAGCAGCCTCCCGAAATGCTATTCCAGGATGCTGCAATCTCTCATCCCACACATCCTAAACCCCCCGACCCCCTAAAACAATGTCAGCCTTTCCCTGCCAGGTCGCCTCCAAACGTGCCCCGTGATAAAAAGCCCTGCCTGGTGCTGTCATTAAGAAACTATTCCAGCAATGCCTGGGCTCCCACTCAGCTGCCTCAATGCACAAAACCATATTTCCCATTTATTTGTTCCGTTTGTTTATTTTACTGGACCACCCCATGAACCTGGGAGAAACACGCTGGAAAAAAAAATTATAGCAACGCCAACTATTCTGGGAGATACACGAGCCCCTCCATGTTTATCAGGTTGAGGGCACTGTATTTTGATGTCAATAAGCAATTTTTCCAGCCCGGTCTCCTGCCCGACCCTTTTAATCCATCAATATATTATTAGAGATAAAGTTGGTGGAAGCCTGCTGCAGTTAGAAGATAAATGACATCTCTGAAGTCAGGCATTAAAGACTAGATTAAGGCCTTGTGACACCGTTTTCAGTGCTCATCTGTGCACTTCTGTTCAACCTATCACACTGAGTGACAAGAAAGAAAAATAATGAACTGGGCCAAGGAAAGAAGAAGGGAAAAAAAAGGCAGAAAGAGAGAGAGATTTTTTTCCCCCTAACACACAAACTACATCAGTTCACACTCAGGATTAGACTGTATTTAAAAAAAGGGGAAGGGGGAGGCTGGAACTGGATGGTACTATACAGATTAAAATAGGAGAAAGGGGAATCTGAATAAGGAATTTCAGTTTGGTTTTGTCCTGGGTTTATTTTATTTCATTTTTATATTTTATTTAATTTCCCTTCATTTAATTATTTTAATATAATTTCTTTTTTTTTTAATTTCAGCCTTTAATTTCCTTTCCTTTCTTTCTTTCATTTTATTTTTTCCTTGCAGGAGTGACCTAGTTGAGTTTACAGGATCCCAAGGGTTTTGTCTGGAGCTAAAGCAAATCCCATTTAGGACCAAGGAAATACATCCTTTCCAGAGGCCAAGTTAAAATGTCCACAGACAGAGACCTCCCCTCCCTCTCTCCATTACATCCCTTGTCTTGGTGCAGTCCTGGTGTTGTTTTATTCGAGTGGGTCAATGCTGATTTTAGTGACATGTTGTGCACATCCAGGTTTTGTGTTTCAGAATTTGTAACTCCACCATTTCTTTCACAGGCACAACCCCTCAGACAAAAAATATTCCCAATGATTTTTCTAGAGCGGTCAAATCCTGCTGAAGATGGGTGCAACTCTTCTGTGGCCTGACCCACTCCCTTTGTCCTCCCAAAATCCAGGCTCCTTCCAGCTGTCCCAGGCTTTGAGCAGCACCCATGCCTTGGCTGAGCATCCTCAGCACTGGCACCAGATTTATTTCCACCCCCACGCTGTGGTGGGGAGGTCTTTGTCCTGCCTGTGTTGGACAGCAGGTGACAAGCCAACCCAAGCATCATTCTATACACTGGGCCAAATCCAAGGCTGTTCCAGGATCTAGAAGGACTTGATGATCACACTTGGTGTCCCGAGGCTGCCTTGAGAAGGGTTGCTGTTGTTGTTTGGGGTGTACTGTTGTCCCATTGGGGTGACAGAGACACAGCTGTGGAGCCACAGCTGGTCAGGAAGGCTCTGAGAGATCTGCAGAAAACAGGGCTGGGATGTCACAGTCAAGGATGGAGGGGACCAGAGCTGTGTCTAACCTCTCCCTGCAGTGGAAGGGAAGGGAAAAGTTGTGTGTGGCAATGGGCACAGGCCCCTCTGTGGATCTCTTCACCCCGACCCATCAGCTCCCACTGTGCTTGGCTTCTTCTTTGGCCAAGCCAAAGATGGCCAGCCTTTGGCAGAACGGGTGGTTTGGGTGTGCTGCCACACCAGTGGGAAATTAGGGAGAGACACCTTGCAAGGGGTCTTGTCCCACCATTTGGGACAGTGGGAGACCCTCAGTGGTGGCAGAGCAGAGCAGCTGGTGCTGGATCTCTCCTGGGATCTCTCCCGCCCCGCCGGGGTCTCCGTTCCCTACAGTCTGCACATTGCTGCCGTCTTCTCCTTTTGAAGATATTTTTTAATGTCTTAAAAAAAAAAAAAGATTACTTTGTTACAATCATTCAGCAAAGGGTTTCTGTGCCTGTAGAAAATATTAATAGACTATTATGAGGTCCTACAACTAATTTTTCCACACATATCATCTGTCTTTGCATGGTTATTAAACTCCAACAATATTTCATGCAATGCTTTCCTGCTAAATTAATTTGGTTTCTTCTTCTCCTGCTTCTTTTTTTTTCCTCCTTCCACAACCTTTAAAATTAAATTGAATCTTCATAATTATGGCTTTTTTTGTTGTTCCTCATATCTTTTTCTTTTCAATTTTCCTATCAAAGTGGCTATACAGTTTAATAAAGATGTAAAGAAACAGAAATGAAAGTGTAAGGGACAGGAAGGGCTGTGTTGGGATCAGAGACAGGGGGCTCTGGGAGAGCTGGGGAATTCTGGAAAGGGTGGGATGGAGGTGAGCAGGGAGCTGAACAGCACCTTTCTGGGCTGGCTCCAGCCTTCACAGAAAATGATGTGGGAGAAGGCATTGCTAGGAATGACTCATCAGATGGGAACATGGAGAAAGAGTGTTCCCAGCAGGACTCATCCTGATTCATCCATGAATTTGGGCAACCTGGGGTCATGTGCTGCTCCTTGGAAGCTGAGGTGGGAACAGGAGGCATCCTTAGGACAATGCCCCTGGATTGCACCAGAGAACGCCCTATGTGCCAGCAGATCCTGTAGGACTGCTGGGTGCAGGACTCTGGGGCTCTCCTGGGGTTATCCAGGCCACAAATTCTCCCTCTATCTCCCTCTCCTGTCATCACTTCCAAAAAGTCTGGTGACAAACTCAGCAAGGAGAACAGAGCTGAGGAAACAAACACTTTGCCTGAACTGGAGGAGGATCTGGCACAAGGGCCTGGCCTAGGGATTGCCAAAGGCCCCAGATATCCTGCTGGAATCTGACTTCTAGTCTTTTCCAAGTCTAAACTGGGCAGAGAAGTTATCTGTGCCTGTGGACAGGTCTGCCTGGCAAAGTTTGGTGAGACTCCAGCTGAGTTTCATTCTCTTTCCCAAAGATGCCCAATGGATCTTCTGGGAGATGCTCTCCAGGGAGATAAAGTGGCCCATCTGCATTATTTATTATCTTCATAAATCAGGGATTTTTCCTTTTTTTTCCCCTCTTTCCTTTTGCCTGGAAAGTCTTCCTAAGGAATATCTGGTCAATGGAGAAAGAGAATAGAGTTATCTTTCATAAAGGATAACTGTTCAATTGGAATGTCAAAATAAATCACGTAAACCAGGATTTTTCCTATTTCCTGAAAGTAACATTAGCAAACTCCCCCTGGGAATGTGCCCCATGGATGGATACCCAGCACTAAGAGCATCACACTGATTCTTTGGTGGCCAAATCACTGTGTCAGACATATATGGAACCAAGGAGAGTTTTTGTGAAGGTCAGATCCACCTATGGCTGGGCAGACTCCAAGGGACACCACATCCTTTGTGGGACAGATGAGCCACTGCTCTTTTCCAGAGGACAAAAGTGGTGGCCAGGCCAAGCAGAATCCAGCTGTAGGGTTTTCCACTCAACCCAGCTGCACCAAGAGGTTTGACTGAAGGTCCATGGGAACTAAACTTGGTGTAAAAATGGTCAGTGGAGATGAGACCAAAGGAGACCAAAGGAGTTTGGTCTCCACCTGCCCCAGATGCCATGACCACAGTTGGCCATCCTTGGTGACAGGCCCAGTCCCTGTCACGGCTCCTCCAAGGAAATGACTGTTTCCATGGAATGACATGTGCACTTACCAATAGGTGGCACCAATGGAACAGAAATGGGAAACTATGCAGATTTTTCTAGAGCAGAGGGTGCTGGGAATTCTCTCTTGCATGGCTATAGACCTTTCTGCAAAGGAGGTATTGATTCCAGCACACTATCACAGTTGTAGCCTGCTGGAATCTGGGAGGATGTGAAGCAACGTGGGACAATGGGTATCAACCCAAACTACTGGTGATACTGCTAAATCTTTGGAATTCAGAGTCACAGCACTGAGAAGTGATAAACATTTAACATTTAATATTTGCTCAATAATTAAATGATTGATTGCTATTCATAACTCAGAGGTAAGTTGTTATTCAGATATGGTTCCCATGACCACAGAAAGTGAAAGGAATAACTTGTTTTCTAGAGGAATCTCTGGGCACTGGATACCCAGTAGAGATGTGGTACCATTCAGGAGGGACTCAACCTCCTGCACCAAATGACTCCAGTTGGAGCAGCAAGAAACCAAATGTGAGGCAGATACTTTAGACAACTCTAGTTTTACCTCATGGCCTAATCCCACCACCACATTCCAGCCCTCTTCTCCAAAGTGGGGATATCTACCATGTTATGAAACTTCTGTGCAGAAAGGGCAGGACTGTGGGTCAAACCCCCCACAGATTGCACCATCACTCCAGGCCATTCCAATCACCACTGTGATCCCGTCTGGATATTAACATTTGGTTTATGCTGTGAAATTTTTACAATTTAAAAGCAGTAGCCCTGTTTCTTAATGTTTTAAAGATGATGAACATTATCCTTCACATCCTTTTGCTCATCAGCCATGTGTTTATGTACCAAGCATCTGGCTACATTATTATTTATATTGCAGGAGACTGTACCAAAAAAACCCTCAACAACCTCCAAGGAAATCAAAACACATTTCGGCCAAACGGAAGCAAAATGCTGATTTTTCCCCTATGAACCATTGCCACGGCAAAATATTTACTGTTTATGATTATTCAGGCTTCTCCTGCTGAGTTTTTACAGTGAGATTTACAGGCATGTTTGCATTTATAATATGTCAAAAGTTCCTCAAATTGCGACAATAGTCCATTAAGGGATAATTTAGTGGTGAGAGATGAAAAACATGGAAAACTAAGAGCTTTGGTAGTTTAAGGCTTGTATAGCAATGCCAAAATAAATTGATTGTTCCCTGTTTTTCCCACTGCTGCTGCCAGTGCCTGTGTTACACGGTGTGGGGTGTATGGGATGGCAGCAGGGGGGTGGTTTTTTTAAGTTAGGTCAGGCTACTCTAAATTCTGTGTAAAACCTGGTACTAGTGGACCTTGAACATCTGTGGTATTGCCTGAGGAGGTGAGGGAGGAAATCCTGTTTGCCATTTTGGGGAGAAGGTGGTGTCCTCCTGGATCCAACTGGTCTGTCAGAGTGGAGGTGGCACAGCACACAGTCCAGACCTCGTGGCTGGACAGGTCATTGTGGTTGGTCCTGGAGCTGGCAGAGGACAGGTGTTGCCAGTGTTCCTGCAGTTTCCTCTCTCCTGATTGCAGGTCTTAGCCAAGGTCATTTGTTCATCTCAATCCTGTCCAGCCATGCATGGAATCCGGGATGCTCTGGTGGTAGAACCCTTTGCATGTGCAAAATTAATTCCCTCCTGATTATGCTGAATTTAGCCCTGGCTTTAAAAGACTTTTTTAAAAGAAACCATGGAGATTAAACACATATTCAGAAACCTCTTTTTCTTTTGGTGTGTGGATCCCTCCTGCACCCCAGCATGGTCTCTCCCCTTCCCCCAGCACCAGGATGGCAAACACCCATCCCATCCTGCCAACAGCCTGCAGGCACCATGTGAGAGAGAGCCCTCTGGATAAAATGTCATCAGGAAAACAAACCACATAATCAACTTCTGCAAAAGCTGGTCCATCACGGAGAGAAAAAAAATAGAGGCTCTCTTCAAACATAATACAGAATCCTGGGAAAGAGCATGTCGTGTCTGCCGAGGGGGAAGAGCGGGTGTGGGGTCAGAATCTTTGCAATCAGGTTCTCATCAGGCTTCGGATCTAGCTCCATTTTCTCCTCAGCATTTAACAAATCAAGGAAGAAATGCCCCTGCCTGGGGTCAGAGATAAATCTTGTACCCTGGACAAAGGGTAGATCTCCTTGTCAGTGCACTGATTTATTGTGACCTTATAGTCAGACTCTCTAATTTCTGCAGGTGGCTATAGGTGCCACCGGTGATTTGTTTCCTCTCTCGATACTCTGTTACTGCTCAGCACCGGGGACCATGGTGGCCTCACTGCCATCTCTCTGGGGACAAGTTTGGGGTGGCAGGATCTCCACGTGGGTCAGGTCTGCAGGATGGCTTGGGTGGCAAATGGGTTTGCCATGTGTGAGGGTTGGGTCCCCAAGGCAATTGCCACCCCTAAGGCCGAAACAGACATGGGAAGAGCTGGACAGGTCTGGAACAGGTTCATGGGGAAGACACAGCCCAAACTAGACCTTGTGGGCTTGGAGGAACCACCCTTTGGTTTTGCTCCTACTGCTGGTTTGTCCAGCACATGCTGCAGAGGAACACTCTTGACCTGCCAAAAGTGAAGGAGCCAAATCCCATGCTGTCGCTCAGCCCAGCTGCAAGTAAAAATTAATTTGATGGTGAGCTTATGTTTAGTCTCCACTCACCAGCCTTTCAGCCTTTCCCTGTTCTTCAACAGGAAGGTGCCCCCAGGAGCTGAAGTCTTGCTTTTCTTTTTGACAGACTGATGGGGTTGTGTCTCCCCGGCCCTCAAGCCACCCTGATGCCTTTGTGTCCTCAGCATCTGCTCTCTGTCCTTGGTGAGGCTGGACCCAGAGCTGGACATTGTCCTGCCCCACAGCCCAGCTCTGAGATAAATCCCTTCCTTGGCCACCAGCCCTCACTCACTCCCCCAGGCTCTCTGCTGGCACTTTTCATCCAAAAGTGGCACCCAAGTTTCCAGGGCAAATCTGGAAAGAAGACTTTTAGTTTGCCCTCACTGGGTGTCTAAAGGGTTTCAGGCACCAGCCTCTCCTCATGGATGTTCCATTCCCAGTGTGGTGGGTGTGGAAACAGGCAGATGTTACAGGAGTTTCCATTGCTGCTGCTAAAAGTCTGGATCTCCTTAAACCGGCACAGATTTTCTGTCCATGCATAAATTGCCTGGTACCTAAGCTACCTAAAATATATTTTCAGAGAGCTTGGCACAGCAGAGCCCTGATCTCTGTTGGAACTCTCCTCGTGAATAATGGTGAGAATTTATTATATTATATTCATTTTTGGAGGGGAAAAAGTCAGGGGGAAGGCTATTTATCTGTATTTTACACAGTGCCTTTAAAACACAGATCCTGGCAATGCAAATTCACGTTTCAGGCAAAACTCTTCCAGAGCTCATTGCTTTGTGCAGCAACCTCCAAGCCCAGCACTCCCCTATCTCTTTCCTCTATACAAACATACAAAGGGATAATAAAATAGCTAAGAAGCAAGAGCAGTAAAATTTTGTGCCCTGAGGGGAAAAATGGCATATATTGCCCTGAGCCTTTAGCTGAGGCCAAAATTTATATAGAGAGACTTGGGAACTATTTTCTTTCCTAGTGCAATATTTTACCTCTATTGCCCTCAGATCCAGTCAATATTTGTATAATATATATATAAAAATAACCTCAGATAGATGGATAAAACCCAAGCAAAATTCACCTCGGAAAGCCTTTTATTCCAACTGGAAAATTGCCCTGCAAATGTACTCCACACAATACCCACTACTTCACTTGGAGGTGACAGTTGCAGCTGTTAACGCAGCTACATTATCTCATCTTGGGAGACAAATTCCGGGCCATATTTCACTGTAGCCTCGTAATGTATATATGCCCTAAAGACTGCTCCAGCCAGATCTGTCTTGCTGTATAGATTTCAGATAGGGATGTATACTTCCCAGGGTTTTTCCCTTCCCCCGGGTTACTCAGGGAGTGTGTGAGGTTCATAAAACACTGCAGCGTTGCCGTCACTACGCTGGTTTTGGCACAGGGGTGAGAAGCAGGAAGGAGAGGAGACCACCACATCCTACTCCAATGAGGAGGGACTCCTTGGAGTTGTGCTTCACCTACACTCAGCCATACCACCAGCACAGAGGTGAGGGAGAAAATGGCAGAGATTTGTTAATTCCTGGCTTTTCCATGCCCCTGCCCCTACCAAGCTTGCTGTCTGATTGCCCCTGATCACACCTGGCTCTGGGTGGGATTTCCAGAGCTGTTCCTCCTTGTTAACCCCACATCCTATTGCAAATCACAGCTAAGGGTTGTAATGAGGAATTGTGGGCTGTCAGGAAAGAAAATATGTAAGTAAGGGGGGAAAAAATATCATCTATTAGGATTTTAAATAGTCTCATGAGCCTCGCCATTATTTGAGACACTTAAGATCACTTGACAAAGCCCTAGAGAATACACAGAAAGCTAGACAGGGACTTTTGATGGATTTTTTAAACTATCTAATGCGCCTTTTCCAACTCTATCCACTAAAAAAAATGACGAATCGGTTGCTGTTCTTCATTACCATGATTATCAGAGTGTCCTGAAAACGCCTGGCACTCACGCGTGCGAGATGCCGTCTCTTCATCCCCAGCTGAGCAGCCCTTCCCACTTTCTGCCATTAATTTTCCAGGCAAACATCTGTGCCACGCACTGCTGGAGAGCATCCTGCCTGAGGAGCCCCCGTGTTTCTGCACTGGGTAATTCCAGACCTCTCTGTGGGGACCTCAGGGGCTGGGAATTGCTTCCCAGCTCCAAGAAAATCACCTTGTAGGAGCCCTGGCAGCTTGTTGTGCTGCAGCTGGGGCAAAAACTGCCTACTGTGGATATGGGGTAATGTGGACAAGGAAGCCTGACTCTGGCAGGAGGTCACTTCTTCATGCAAATGTAGAATTTAGCCCTCCATGATTTCGCAAAGGTTTTGGGAAGGGGTGAAGTGGAAAGAAGTCTTTCTGGCTAGCAGAAGGTGCATCATCTCAGTGATATTTCAGCCCACGGGCCTTCCAGAATGGCTTTGTAGCACCAAAAATTAATCATCACATGGAGATGGAGAAGATCTGTAATTATTGAGGAGCTGCCTCATCCCTGGAAATGTCCAAGGCCAGGTTGGACAGGGCTTGGAGCAACCTGGGATAGTGGAAGGTGCTCCTGTCCACAGCAGAAGGTGAGACTGGATGATTTTTAAGGTCTCTTCTGACTCAAACAATGCTGTGATTTCATGAAAACCAATGTGAGGACCCAGGGCTGCTCCCATGGAGCAGTTGAATCATGCAAAACCAAAGCTGATGAGCAGCTGTAGTCACACATCTCCTGCTCTTTGAGGAGAACATGGAAGAAGTTTACAGGTGACTCTGAGGAAAGTTAAAAAAAAAAAAGCAAAATCAAGGAAGCATTTTTATCTGGCTAATTTTCTTTCCCGGAATTAGTTGTGTGAATGGAGAAACCTGCTGGAGCAAGAAAGGAGAAAAGCCTTGGACGGAGTGGCTGCGCCTCCCAGGCCCTGAAATTTAAGATCTTTATAAATGATCTGTTAAAACTATAGTGACGATAAGCTTATGAATCATGATCTATATTAATCAGGGCTGCTGATACGGAAAGATTAATTGAAACGTGCAGTTCTACACAAATGATAAAGTGGTAACAATTTAATATCAGACAAGGAGAGTGAAGAAATTACACTCCAAGCTTCATGCATCATTACTATGGATATTAATATTTTACACAGCGCAACAGCATCGGGAATCATAATGAAAATCCATAACTAGTGCACAGACATGATTAAATACAACAGTCTTTAGGTGCTGTTTGGTGACGGGGGCTTAGCCATATTTCACTCCTGCTGCCGGTGATTCGAGTGATAGAGTCTAGACGTGGGTGATTAAAAAGTGTTCCTCCTAAAGGCTGTTAACCTTTTACTACTGAAATGAATTTCTTTGATTTTTAAATTATGCCGCTCACTCTGTGGTGCGGGTTGTGTGTGTGTTTTTTTTTTCTCCCCCAAATCAAAACCTTGTCCAGAATATCAATGGAGTGGGTTCCCCAGGTAGTTGACAAAGCAGAAGTGGAGCACCAGGAAGCGGCCGCGGAGGGGTATTTAAGGGTGGGAAGGAGAAAGGCAGATGATGGGGGGAAGAAAACAGGTTAAAAAAGCAGGTTTTCAGTGCTCATCATTATGGTGGTGCATATATTAGATGCAATACCCGGAGCTGTGGAGGGTCATAAAGGTTTTATCCGCGGAGTGCGGAATGGGCGCATCACTCACGAGTGGCACCGCGGCGCTGAGTTATGTGCCTCATTCCCCACCTGCACCCATAAAAACTTTATGCTGGCACCACGCCGTGACGTCTGTGCTCGCTGGGGATTCATCAGCTCTAATGGAGCTGGATCAGGCCCTGGGGGAAGTGCAGAGAGAGGAGGGAAGTGACACCTGACTCAGCACCGGGGAAAAAACCTTCTTTATCTGAGTAATGCTCAGGCACCAGTTTGAATCCCCCCAACCTCGGAGCTGGAAGAAATGTCATCTTTGAAGAAATGGCATCTGGGCTTTCTGGAGAGATGAGGAGGGTCCAACCCAACCTATGCATCATTTAACTGCTAAAAATCATGGAATCATATAAGAGTTGGAAGGAACCTTAAAGATCATCCAGTCCCAGCCTGGTGCCGTGGACAGGGACATCTCCCACTAAATAAGGTTTGTCATGGTCTTATCCAACCTGGCCTTGAACACTTCCAGGGAGATTTTAAGCCCAGCAGCTCATGGTCTTGGACTACACTGGGGATGTTTTGAGATGTCTCACCCTCTGTGCCTCATCCATGGTGTGGGAAAGGGAATATTTTGTCAGGGGTGTCAACCTGAAACCCTACAGTTCCCAGGCTGTTGGTACTGGGAGCAACCCATGAGAGAAAGTCCCACGTATCAGAGGGGGTGTGGAGATGTCATATGGCTCAGGCTGGTTCAGGTGGCACCTGCCTGAAAGCAATTGTAGGTCTGAGACTGGTAACAGTGCAAGGAAATGTAAATCCACTCAAATTTCCAGCTTGTGCCACGGGAAGAATGACTTCTTATGAGTAAAATAAAGAGTGAGAAGTTACCAGCAATCACACCATGATCCAAAACTGCACATTCCAGTGGACATCTAGAGCCTAATAACTCAAAATTCTTCCCTGTGTTTTGTGGAAACAAGATGTTTCAAATGTTCTGGGAATCTCAATTGAAGGCTGGTAGGTCCAGTCATAGGTGCTGTGTCAGAGCTCAGAGGTCACAAATTTCAGAGAGGGACCTTGTTTGGCCCATTTCTCAAAGCCCTGTTGCTGGATGAGATTCTCCCTGGTACTCTGCATGTTAAAAAAAAACAGGAGGAAAAAGGAAAAAAGAAATAAAAAAAAAAAGGAAGGAAGAAAAAAGGAAGGAAAAGGAAAAAAAGTAAAACTAAAATATATAAAAAAAGAGAAAAAAAGATGATGAAGAAGAAAAAATAATGAAAAATAAGAAGAAAAAAATTAATTTATACCTTCCATAGCTGAAAAAGAATTCATCCATCTCTCCAGCTATGGTACAAACATTAGTGGACATGGTACTTTGGTTCCTTAGAAAGAGCCCCAAAGCAGTTTTTGTTTTGTCAGGAGAAAGGAGAAGAAATCAGCATTTCCCAGGCAGCATAAAACTCTCTTATAGGTTAACCCCCAACACGTGACCATGGCTGGAATTTGGATGTTCTTTCTTCTGTGGCATTCATGACAAATCACACACTCACTCAGGAGTGCCAGCATCCAGAACCAAGGAAGACAATCCAGGGGAAGCATGCAGGCACAGATCAAAGGATTCTGGGGACACTTCATCTCAGTTGTCATGTCTTGGAAAAGTCATGGAAAACCCTGGGATTTAGAGAGGCTTCCACTGGCCAAGGTCTTAGGTGTTAACTTTGGTTTGCTGACAAATTTCAGTAGATGGTGCCCAAGTCATGGACTGGAATAACCACAAAGGGTAGGGCAGGCCGTAGGATGCATAAATAATGTGGGTGCAAACCCTTTCCTGGCACAGGAGAATTCCTGAAGGCCATCAGGAGATGCTTTGCTTTGGGGAGAGAGAAGCAGGTGGCCAAAGCCAAGGTGATGGGCACAGCACACGTACCAGGTAAAGGGGACACATGACAGCACACGAGGACATGGTGAGGGGCTGCGAGGAGAGGGGAGGGTAGCAAAGCTTTGGTTCTTCCCTTGGCACTTGAATTTGGGATCCTTTGGATGCACCTCACCTCCCCCACTCCCTCCAGAGGTCTGCAAACACAAGGCTGAGGGGGAGCACCTCCTAATCAATGACATTAATTAATAGATGAATGGCAGACAGGCGTGAGTATTACCCCACAAATGAAAAGCAAATCCCAGCCAAGGGAAAAAGACGGTGAAACTGTAGCAATTTCTTCTCAGTTACCCTTGAGATTTGGCTCCAGATTCAAAGGATAGGCAGGCGGAGAGGGAGGTTGGGAGGAGGCGGGAGGGGGGGAGTTGGCTCATATTCTGCTGTGACCCAATTCCATACAAAGCATCCTGGAACAAAACACGTCTCTATCTACAAAGTACAAGTAATCTTTGTTTTCAGTACAATACTTATCTGCATTTAGACCGATGATGGCAGTGCTTGGCTTATTTTCATGGATCCAGTTATCCTTTTTATCCCTGTGAGCATGTGTGTGTGTGTGTGTGTCTGTCTCCTCCTCTCCGTCCTCCTCACTGTCTCCTGTGCCTGTGCCAACCCAGCAGCACTTGTAGGGTGCTGTCACACATCAGCAGAGGTGCAAATACTGAAGGTCGGTGCCAGTCTGGGGCTTTTGGGCTGCCCAGATTCTTTGGTGCCTCAAGAAAGGGTGGTCTTGGGATCTAGATCTGACCTCGCTTAACTGCATCCTGAGGAGCCCTTGAAGTGCCACCATGGAATGGGAAATACTGGAGAGAAAAGATCACCCTGAGGGGTGTCCCAGAGCAGTGCCCGAGATCCCCAAGGTCACAGAGGGTGCTCTCACACCAAATCCAACTGTCCCAGTTGTGTTGGCTTCTTCAACTGTGCCAAAGGGTGGTGATATGTCACCAACATGGTTTCCAGGTTTTCCAGCCATAGACCCTGGGCAGGTCTCACCTCTTAAACTGGTGGGAGAGAGTTTCAGAGAAGAATTTCTCTCTCCAGGTCACAAAAGAAAAGGGTTTCCAGTCTTGAAGATGCCCCACAATTTCAAGAATCACCAGGGTGACGACCTTAATCACACAGCAAGGAAGAGCTGCTTCCCACTGGAAGAGCATTCCCTGGTCTTGGTAGTGACACAAGTGAGGTTGGAGAATTGTAAAAACCCCTCAAAGCTTCTAAAGCCAATGAACCATGGCAAGATATTGGGAATGCCTGGATGCAGAGGCATCATCCAGCTGGACTTCCCCTTCAGGAGGTGCCTCCATGGGAACTCATCCCTCTGCCCACCAGCCATTCATCCTTCATGGAGCATTTCCTCCTCCTCCCTCTTACCTCTGCTGTTCCAGAGCACTCACAGAGTCCCCAGCAGCAGGTCTATGGATATTTTAGGAGTGTTTCCCATATTTCAGGTGGGTAGAGGTGTCCTGCCCAAGGTCACCATAGGAATGAGCAGCTGAGGGAAATTTTCCTGTGAAACCAAAAGCGATATCAACAAAGCTCACCAGAGGTTTGGGGACCCCAATCTGTGCAGGAAAGTTGGAGGTGCACAATTATTTAATCAAAAATATGCACTGGCTTGAGAACCATCTTCTGTGGGAGGGTTAGCCCAGCTTAGTGATATTGATTCACCTCCATTCTTTAGACCATGTCCTTGATTTTTGTTCAGACTCCTCACTTGCTTACTTCAGTATTTCCTCTATTCAGCTGCTACTGAATTCCAGGTTTGCTTCTTACGTTTCCTCCTTGGTTTTCTGTGAGTCCAGCCCTGGAGAGTATCTCTATATTAAATAAGAATCAGGATAAACACGGAATGTAATACATGTAATTCCATGATAATCGTGTGTTTTACAGCCAGTTGACAAATTTGCTCAGCTGGAAGTAAATACACTCCTCCCCCTTCCCTCCTGCCCATGGCCTCTGTCTGTTTGTCATCAGTGCCACCTCCTCCCCTGAGAGCCACCTGAGCTGCTGCTGATAGGCAGATGACTCCCTTGTTCTGTTTTTCCCACGTATTTATGCATTTCCACCTGGTCATTCTTCACCCCTGGAAATCCCTTGAATTGCCTGTCAGCTTTTGGGACAGGATCTCCAGGCTCTTCTTTGCTCCATTGTGGAAATAAAAATGTTTTTGCACCTCTGTTCGTGCCTGGGTAGGCACAAAAGTGGTGGGGGGAGTTAAGGCTGAACATGATTTTCAGCTTAAAGCTTTCCACTGAAAAAGAAGTTTTACTGGAAATAAACTGGGATTTTCAGTGCATTATAATGGTGCACTCTGGTCAGATTTTGGGGTGGACTAATGAAGAAATTCTTCAGCCAGTTCTGGGAAAATCAGCTTCTCATATCCACACTGGGGCTTTACTTTATTATTTTTCATGTATAAATCTCACAAATATATGTATAAAAACATGGAATGTGTCTGCTTCAAAGTTCAGCTAAAAGATGTTCTTGTGAGGAGGAATGGGGCATGTTATGGTTGCCACCAGAATTCTGGGTCTTCTACCCTGTTTGAAGGGGTAAGACCTGCCAATGCAGCAAGGTCTGAGTTTTTGGGTGGAAAAGGTTTTCTCTTGGAAAGGATTTTTGCTGGGCTAGTTCCAGTCTGGTGTTGATATTTCTGGTGTCAGGCTCATCTTCCCAACATGTCCAGATGGATATGAAGGCTCCTTCATTACTTCACAAGTATCAGCAAGGAGATATTGGTATTCATTAATGAAGGAAGAGAAAAGGGATTCAAGGACTTCTAAAAATGATTAAAGCTGGATAACACATTTTAAAATTGATACTTTTTGGTGGAAAGCAGTGTAGAGCAAAATGTTGAAGGAAAATGACAGTTTAAAACCCCATTTTGATATGATTTTTGTCTTCTACTATATTTAAAGTGCCCCAACAAGTTTTTCAGGATATAAATTTTTTTTCTCTCTAGTGCAGTCCAAAATACAATTAGAAATCTTAAAGCCATTCTCAGCCTGGTAAAACTGTCATCAATATATGATTTTTTTAAAATCTTCATAAGTTCATTGACCATAGGAAACAAGTGCTGGTAGAAGGAAGAAATTTTTTTTGTTCCTGAGGCCCAGAGTGTTATGGGACATTTGGACCCATC
Organism: Argya squamiceps; assembly: GCA_037834095.1. Classification (NCBI taxonomy): domain Eukaryota; kingdom Metazoa; phylum Chordata; class Aves; order Passeriformes; family Leiothrichidae; genus Argya; species Argya squamiceps. The sequence continues at coordinate 20,814,132 of JBBMKD010000013.1, read as the reverse complement.
CCTCCATGCTGCACTATGCAGTTTTAATGGGCATTAAAACTGATTGAATTGTCACTTTTAAGGAAAACTCAAATTGAAAGCGCCCAAGGCCAGGTTGGACGGGGCTTGGAGCAACCTGGCACAGTGGACAGTGTCCCTGCCCATGGCACTGGATGAGTTTAAAGGTCCCTCCCACCCCAAACCATTCCATGATTCTGTGATTTTATGGTCTCTAAACACTACATTTCATCATGGAATTTATGTATTTTTCATTTTACGACATGGTTCTCAAAATGAATTAATTCCTGACTGTGACATATGTGGACAGATCTGGGGGAACATCCATGGGACAACAACTCAATCTGGATGTTGGGTAAATAGTGAGCAAAAAGTTGACACCACATCCTTTATAATCCATTCAATCAGGTGAAACAGCAAAGCAGAGCTGATTCTGCTGGACAAAGAGTGAAGAAATTAATTTAAATGCCCATAAGATGCAAAAGACATGAAACATAGAATAAATCAGAGAGGAAAATTTCCATGAAGGTTGCCAGAGCAAGTAGGTTTTGGGGGTTTTTTGTTTGAAAAAAAAGAAGGTTGGATGGGGTTGGGAGAAACCTGGTCTCGTGGAAGGTGTCCCTACCCGTGGCTGGGGGTGGAACGAGATCATCTTTAAGGCCCCTTCCAACCCAAACCACTCTGGGAATGAAGATTTAAGATTTAAGTCACCTGCTCAGAAAAACTCATTGTTGCTAAAGATAGAGAAATATAGAGATATATTTCCTTGGGAGGTGGCAGAGTGGGATGTTTTTGGGAAGGCTGAACATCTTCCAGGGCTGCTTTAGGTCTGCATGATCCCACCCTGGGCAGGGGGAAGGGATTAAAGGGTACCTCATGTCCCTCTCAGCCCTGAATCCTGCACCTCCAAAGCCTTCCCAGGAATTTGTTGCCATGTTGGAGCAAGCCCTGGTCAGATTGAGCCATGGCGGGGTGGGAGGTCTGGCAGAGGGAGCTCTCAGGTTCCCTCTGGGAAGAGGGAATGCCAAGACTACTCATGTGGAACTGAAAGCCACTGGACACAGGATCAGTGTCACAGCAGCATGTCCCAGAGCCCTGGGACCTCCAGTCTTGGGCTGGGTCCTGTCTCCAGGAGCCCCAGGGCCACCAGAGTCCCCAAGAGCAAGAATGAGGCCACCCGAATTGACTGTATATGGGTGGAGATGACCTCCTGTAGTGGCTGCATTTCCCTACAAGAGGATATCAAGAACAGGTTTGTGGGTGGAGAAGAGAATTCCAAAGACCAGAGCCCTCTTTCATCCATGGATTTCACCACCAAAAAACCCCAGGAAAGACCCCCAGCTCTGGTCCACCTAAACCAAGTGCTGGATTTCATCTCTCTTCCTTCAGCAAGTTACTCAGAGTGCTTCAATGTGGGGACAGAGAGCTGGGACAACAATCCCTAAAAATTCACCATGTATTTGGATATGGAATGGTGCCAAGCTGTGCTTCCACGTGAGAGAGGGACCAAGAAGTTCTGAGTTGCTTCTCCCCGCCACACTGGGGTTAGCAGCTTGGGACTTTGGCAGAGCTCTGGGATGCTGGGAATAAAGAGATGGAGCACTTTTCCAAGGGGACAGAGAAAAAGAGACAGAGGGAGGCAGGGAAAGGAGGGGCCGGGGAGAAAATGGGAGAGAGAAAGAGAGAGAGAGAGAGTGCAGGGAGGAGGGGAAATGAAAGGATATTATTTTTTTTGTATCTGTCATTTCCCTGCTATCTCCCATATGACTTCTTAATCCATCAGAATGCTGGGAAGATAATGTTTTGGGCGAAATAACATGAGAGAGAGGATAGACTCCCAAGGACCAATATCTTTATTGCTCGGAGGATAAACGGATTATGTCAGCCATTTTCTGTTGCTGACAGCTTTTCTTATTAACCGATTTTATTTTTTAATCTTCCAGGGAAGAAATATGGTTTTATGTCACAATAAAACGCCGGTCACATCTAATTCTGCCCTCAAACAAACAGATTTCTGAAAGCCTTGCAGAGAAATTTGAAATAACTTTAAAGAGGGGGTTTTTGGATAAAGTCTTTATCCAGAGGCTTGTTCAACCGCAGTGTAAAAGGTTTAGAGAGAGTGAGAGAGGGAGTGAGAGAGAGAGAGAGGGAGGGAGGGAGAGGGAGAGAAAAGTCCCTCACAGTTGTTTTTCCTGGTTGATCCCTATTAAAAGAAACTCTTCATTGTGGTGTACTCAAGGAAATACAGCTCAGACGAAAGAGTCACATGAATGTTAACAAATATGGCTATTTGTGTGGCTTACGCGCCGCGCCGGGCTTAGGGATGTTGTGCGTGACACTCAGAGAATGAGGGAAGCAATCATTAGCATCCCAGCAACCTGCTTAGCCGCCCGCTTTCAGACTCCCCCTTTTGATCTGACACTTTTTTTTTCCCCTCAGTTTTGCTGGGATTACCGGGGAAGATGCTAATAAAGTATCAGCCCCGTTGTAGGCAGAAGCGATAAGAAAGTCTGCTCCGGTGAAACTTCCCGCTTGCAAGGCAAGCAGCCCTTGGACTTGTTGCTGGGCTCCCAGTGCTGACCTGGAAATTGGGAGGGTTTCATTTCATTCTCTTTTTCCTTTCCCTGAGCCCCCCAAAACCCCCTTCTGCAGATGGATCCTGTGTATTTCACGTGCATCCCCTGCGGGGATTGAGAGCAGGCTCCGTGGAGCTGATCATATCCCAGCTGCTCATGAACACTTCTTTTCTCCTTTGGCTAAGGGAAATAGAGGGCAGCCCAGCCATGCCCATCCATTCCCCAGGGAGGGGTTGCTCCTCTGCCTTTCTTCCTTCAGTTTTCTTTTTTAGGAGACACATCTGCTACTTGGAAATACTGGCTTTCACACAGCAAAGGTTTTGAAAGTCTTAATACAGACAGAAAAATGAACACCTTATCTCTCAGCACCCTTTTATTGGCACACTGAGGACCCTAAAACACCAGCTACCATCCTAAGGAGCACTCACAAGGAATTAAATCTCAGCAGCATCTATTGGTGTTGTTCTCTTATTGGGTTTTTGGGTTTTTTGACTGTAAATTCCTGCTGTGCTGGGCCCTACCCCAATATGTCTTGGCAGGCTCTCCCTCTTCTAAAGAGCTTAGAGCTGGACAAAGACCAGAGGCTTTCAGAGCTTTAGTTGCACTGGTGACATGCTGGGACACCCAAAAAGAAATGCCTTGCCTTCTCTAGGAGGGCCTTTCCCAGCATGGCAGTGGGCTGTGTAAGGAATGCAGAGATAAGGAATGTAAGGAAACACATCCCTGTGCACGGATGACCCACGGACGAGGGGTGGTTTGCAGGTTCCCCACTGGTTTGCTGCTCCACAGGGTTTGCCAAACTGCTTCTGCTGGCAGAGTTTTGCTGAGCACCATCTCCTGTGTGCTGTCTGCATTCCCAACATCTTCCTGCTGCACCTCATCCACACCCCAGGCTCTCCCTGCCCAAAATATTGGGTGTTCCAAGCCAGAGTGACTGCCTGGATGTGCCAGCACCGTCAGGCTCCATTGTTCCATCCACCACACCCAGAGAGGTTCAAGACAAAACTGCCCCTGGTGGAGACCACAGGGCAGAGGGTGTGAACCCAAAGCCACCTGCTTTGAGCTATAATCCTCTAAAGGCAGATGGAACATCCAAACTTGGGATTTCCTCTTGGAAGTGGATGCACAAATAACCCCCTCAAAAATTAGTGGAACACCATCTTCCTCCTCAAAGAGTGTTTAGGTTGATGAGGAAAAGATAAGGATGTTCATGCAGCCTCTCCCTCACCTGGCTCATATCATGCTGGAATGGATGCCAGAAGCTGTCCCAACTTTTGGGATGCTGCTTAGCTCCCTGCTGTGGGAATGGGATCAGCCCTGTCCCAGGAAATAGCAATAGACCAGTGCTGCAAAGGGGTCACAGCCAGCCCAATTTCTTGCTAGGGATGCCCCCTTTCCTCTTCACATCTTGGATTTTAGGATGGATTGTCCTTAAGGGCAGTTGAAGTTTAAGATGTCCCTAAAAAGTAATTTTGGTTGCTGTGTCTTTTCTCCTGGCAGGGAATTCCCCGGGTACAGAGCAGAAAGCATTTTTTATTTTTTAAATTTTTTTTTCCCCACAGAATCCCAGAATCATTGGGGTTGGAAAAGACCTCCAATATCAGAGAGTCCAACCTTTGCCCAATTGCTGCCTTGTCACCCAGCCCAGAGCACTGAGGGCCACCTCCAAGCGTTCCTTGGACACCTTCAGGGATGGGACTCCATCACCCCCCTGGGCAGCCCCTGCCAATGCCTGGCCACCATTTCCATGAAGAAATTCCTCCCGATGTCCAAACTGAAGATCCCCTGGCACAGCCTGAGGCCATTTTCCTTGTCCTGTCCCTGTTCCCTGGAAGCAGAGCCTGACCCCCACCTAGCTACAACCTGTCCCCAACAACGTGGTGGTGGATCCAGCAGGAAAGATGAGCAGATATTCTCTTGACATCCCACACCCTCATGGCCTCATGTGAGACAGTTCCATTTTTTGTCAAAACAAAAATATATCCTGTTACAAAAATGCATTTTTATGGATAAAAACATAAAAATTCTTCTTTACTAAAAAAAACAGCTTTCCCACATGAACAAAATTTACCTTCCTAACAAAAAAAATGGTGGGCAGTGTAAGGGAGTGACGGAGTAAGGGTGTTTTGGTCCATTGTTTAGAGCAAAAAGAGAGGAGAAGGAAACTGAAGGGAAGAAGCATGTAAAGTTTTACTCACCATAAATGATCCCATGAAATATTTGGAAATTATTCCCTGTGAGGGTGGTGACACCCTGGCACAGGTTGCCCAGAGGAGCTGCGACTGCCCCATCCCTGGAAATGTCCAAGGCCAGGTTGGGCAGGGCTTGGAACAACCTGGGATAGTGGAAGGTGTCCCTGCCCACGGCATGGAGTAGAACGGGGTGAGCCTTAAGGTCCCTCCCAAACCAAACCATTCCAGTATTCCATGATTTTATGATCTCTTCTTCCCTCCAGAACTTGGGACATGATGGGATGGAACCTTTGGACCAGGCAGAACCCAAGATACAGGGATAGAGAGCATCAAAGTGAAATGAGTTTTCTGTGTGACTGCACCAAGGTCATAAGATTCTCTGATGACCTTGACCCCTGGCTGGGAATACACTGAGGAATTTGGTGCTGGGCTCCTGCAATCCTGCTGGTGATCATCCTTCCCTGGGCTGCACCGGGTCCCTCCACAAGCCAAAAGCACAAGGCAAGCAGAGACCAAATAAAGCCACATTAATCCCAGCTCCATTAGAAACACAGAAAATAAATAAATGCTATTTTCAAATGTGAAAAAAGAAAAAAAATCAATAGAGAAAGAAATATTATTTTTAATCTTCTAAGAGGCTTTTACAAACAACAGGGAGGGGAAAAATTGAAAGCCATGAAAAAAGACTTGCCAATGTCCTTTTAACCTTTATTTATTATCACTCAGTCCACATCAGCCCCTGACTGCAAGATAATTTGGAATTTCATTTTAATTTCAATGTATCACATAATTCAACACAGCTTTCCACTTTTTTTTTTTTTTTTTTTTTTGGTACTGGAAACTTTAAAAATCTCTCTATAAGAAATGCATCTTCAAAAAAAGCACCCCACAACATAACCCTTCTGCAGCAGTTACTTAATTTATAACATGAAAAGGGTTTGTGCTAAAATATGATAAAAATAAAATCAACAAACTTCAAAAAAGGAATATTCCTTAATAACATGCTTTAGCTTGAAGGGTGCCTGCTCCTCTGCTTTTCTTTGCCTTTGTCTGCTGCTTGCATTAGAGTGGAGTTATTTTGAGCCTGGCTTTTTGGAAGCCTTGTGCTGAGCCTTGTTGGGGTGTGTTGAATGGCTGGGTCTGGCTGTGCTGAGGGAACTCAGGAGGAGCCTGGGACAGGCTGGGAGATGAAAGATTATTGGCATCACCAACAAGGAACAAGCAGAGAGAGCCTGGCAATTCCCATGGGCATTGTGACCCAGAACACTCTGCTTCCTGTAGGATCTCCCATGGGAGAAGCCTGTGCTTTCCCAGGTCCAGGTTTTGTGTTGTCCCCAGTGTGGCTTGTCCAGGTCTGTCCTTCCCTCCCAGTGCCTCTGAGCAACAGCAAACAGGCTGCAGGTCCCTGGATGCTGCTCCTCTTAGAGTCATGGAATATCCTGAGTTGGAAGAGGTCCATGAGGATCATCCAGTCCAATTCCTGCACAGACACCCCAACAGTCCCACCCTGTGCATCCCTGAGAGCATTGTCCAAATGCTCCTGGAGCTCTGGCAGCCTTGGGGCCGTGCCCATTCCCTGGGGAGCCTGGGCAGGGCCTCACCACCCTCTAGGGGAAAAACCTTTCCCCAAACCTGACAAAGCTCCAGCTGTTTCCTTGGGACACATCCCTGGTCCCAGAGAGCAGGGATTGGAGCTGCCCCTTGGGAGGACCTGCAGATCAAGGTGAGGTCTGACCTCCATCTCCTCTTCTCCTGCTGAACAAGACCAATGGACTCATCCACTCCTCATAGGGCTGCCCCTGGAGACCTTCCACCATCTTCATATCCCTCTTTTGGATGCTGTCCAACAACTTTAGGCCCTTCTGATACCCAAACCTGCCCCCAGCACTCGAGGTGAGGATGCCCCAGAGCAGAGCAGGACAATCCCCTCGTTGGGTAGTGCTGGGCCTGATACCCCCCAGGACAGGGATGTCCCTCCTGGTTCCAGGGCACTCCTGACTCACATCCAACTGCCCGTGGACCAGGACACTCAGGTCCCTTCCCACAGCTGCTCTCCAGCCCCTCCTTCCCCACTCTGCATTTCCAGGGTAGCCTAGTCCCAGGAGCAGGATCCAGCACTTGTCTCTGTTCAGCTCAGTTGTACAAGTCTCTCTGCAGGGCCTCTCTGCTTTCCAGGGAGTCAACAGCTCTTCCCAGTTCAGTACCAGTGGCAAATATCCTCAGCATATCCCTCAGGTACCACTGTCTCCCCCTGGCTTCAGGATCTGGGTTCAGGACAGCCAGGAGAACATTCAGGGATTGTGTGCATCCATATCTCAACCCATACCCAAACAAAACTCAAAAGAGGAAATTAAGATGAGGTGGGAGAGAAGAAACTTCTTGATACAAATGGTCCCATTAATGGATGTCTTTGCCTTGGGCTCATTTGTTGTCCTGGAACTCCTTCAACTGCATAATTTTTCTTGCAAATCGTGACTAATTTGCAAAATAACCTCCTTGGGCTCATTGTCTTTTTACTATTTTCTTATTTTTTTTAGAAATTCCAGAGGAATAATTTATTTAATAGGACCTGATGCAGATGGTGGGTTTGTCTGGGATGTTGGCACTGGCTGTAGGCAGGAAGAATCTCATATTTTCATGTCAGCTCCCCTCCTGAGCCTTGTTTATCAGGGGGCTCCTGAAGTCACAGGCACAATAAGGCTGTTTGTACTCCAAATTATCTGCAGGGAAGGTGGCAGAGACCTGGCAATGGGCAGAGGAACAATAAATTCCCTTCCAAAGAAAGCTCCACCCCAGCCTTGGAAGGCCCCCACAGCAATGCTCTGAAAGGTGATGGTTTTTCCAGTGCAATCTGGAAAAAGGCAGGAATTAAAATGCTGTTTGACACCATTGCCATTGATGCCTTGCTACAGGAACCACACTGTCACCCAGGCAGTGTCACTGAGTGATAAAGTGATATTGTTTGTGATGTTCCAGCTGGGGAGGAGAAACCCAGGCTGGACCTGCTTTTTTAAAGCATGGATTGAGTGAAGCCAGACAAGTGTGGTGGGAATGAAACCTCCAAGGATCCGTGTTCCACTCTGCATAAAACCCAGCAGGGGCTCCGTTCCTGCCCTGACATTCCAGTGTGACTTCCACTCCTGCTCACTCCTCTGAGCTTCTCTCTTGGCTGTGCAAGGAGCTGCAGGAACTCTGCCTTGGAACTGGTGCTTGTCCAGGCTCTGAGCTCCAAGGACTGAGAGAAACATTTAGGCTGGAAAAGCCCTTTGAGATCATCCATAGACAGAATCAAGGCTGACATCCTGAAGCAGCATTTCCCTCTGCCCTTGCCTGGCTCAAAGGGGAGACCTGGAGACCAACAGCAGGTTTGTCATCAGTGGAGGTGGACAGAGCCTTACCCCACCTGGGTGATCTGCCCAAAGAGCTCTGGGATGTTCAGGCTCACACACAAGAACTGAGCTCCTTCCTAAATGCAAAAAGTGGGGAGGTGCAGGGGGCTGTAAAACCTCCTGACCCAATGGGGTCTCCAGCTCCCCACTGGGGAAAAGGAAAAATGAAAAATGGAAAATGGAAAATGAAAAATGGTGAAACCAACTCTACCCCAGAGGAGAGTGCTCTAGGTCCAGATCCAAGGTCAAGTAAAATAATTCTGCCAAAAATTAAAATACTGCCCTTGACTCTCTAATAGGTGGAAATGGGCTTCACCTCTCCTCTCTAACACATATCCCATTGTTTACTAGCCTCAAAAATATTCCTGGGAAAACAGGCCTGGACAGGACGTAACATAAAGAGATGCTAAAAAACCCAGCATGGCTCTGAAGGACAAAAATTCCCAAGCCCCACCACCAGACAGCCCCATTTCTGCCCAATTCAAGCCTGAGTCGCATCGAAATCAAGAGGAATGCAATGAGATTTGGCTGAAAATGCCGATTTCTGAGACAGAAATGCAGCTTTTGGAATCAGCAGAATTATCCATGAGCAAATCCCTTTTTTATTGCATCAGAAACCTGTAGGAAAATGAATACTTTTGTAGGGATCAAATGAAATAATTTCAGTGTTCAGATCTCCGTGGTGCCCCCATGATGAGTGAGACAATGAAGATCTGCAGAAGCTGAACTTTTTTATTCATTTCCTCCGGATTATTTTTTGTTGTCAAGGCAGAAGTGTTTGTTAGTGAGGTCTGTGAAACGAGGTCTGTGAAATGAAGAAGAATCCTTTGAGCTCAGGAGCTGTTACACTTTGGAGAGCTCAACCTGCCCCAGCCCCGGCAGAGATGGTGATTTCATGCAATTATCACCCCCCACACCACACAAGCCCGAGCGCCCAGTCCGGGAGCAGAACAGCAAACTCATCATGCCCTATTTAGCAAAACCTTCAGTGCCAACGTGAAATTCTGACCCTCACATTTTATTAAAAGGATTATATCTTAAAGCAAACTATTTCGGTCCTTCGCTAGGCTTCTCCCTGGGAAAACTTTCAAGACAATTTTGAGGACCGTGGCAGGATCAAGATGAAACAGTTCTGCCTTTCCATCTCATTTCTCCCTGCTCAGATCCCTTCCTTCCTCCTGTGTGTCCTACCCTGTGGTGTAAGCCTCGATTTGCAGAGGAAGCATCCTTTCCCGTGAGCTCATCTTGCTTTTAAATTAATGTGGGCATTTAAACAGCTTTGGGGAGAGTTCTGTGCTGGAGATGGACTCGAGCACGGAGCTGGGAGGTGTCCAGCAGGTGGAAGGGGCTACCTGTAGGTCACCTGCACAGCTTGGGGAACCAGGAAAACCTCTTCAAGGCACTGGGAAGGCAATTTTACCCCAGCTTGGGTTTGTCTCCATTCTGGTTAATCATAAAAATATACTGTTCCTATTGTATAGGATTGCATATGGATGTAGCAGAGAAGGGCGGGGGGGCCCCATGTTGGGGTAGATTTGATAGAACAGCTTTGTGTCAAATGAATAGGTAGGTTTATTATAGACTTCCCTTGCTCCAAGCTTCAGATGAGAGAAATCCTATAATCCCGCCCTGCTTTAATACTGGATTAATGTGGATTTGTTAATAAAATGCTAGTGAAATCGAGAATAATTTGTAATTAACTCAAACTTCTACTCCCAGCATCATTTTGAATAGTTTTTAATAGAGATGAGGGACAGTTTATGCAGCTGCACACATTGCAACAGAGCAGGGCGAGTGTGAATCCTGCTGGAAAAACCCAGAAACCACTGCACCAGCTGGAGTTCATGGCAGAGGAAACTCTACCCAGACAATGCAGCTCACCAGCCACAGCTCTGCTGACCTCGAGAACCAAATTCTGCTCCCAAGGACTGCTCAGATCCCAGGTGTTAACATTTCTGGGGATAAAATCCAAAGCATTAACCCCAAAACAAGGATTGCACAAGCACAAGTGTAACAAAAAGCAAGTGCCATATGAACAGCACAGGAATTACTGAGCAGGTGTGGCAGATGGGGAACTGCAGCATTAACACTGCCCAGTGGTACCCCCTCAAAGCATGGAGAGACCCTGCTCTGTCAGAATGGATTTCAGACAAGATCCTTTTCTGATCTAAAATCAAAAATGGAGGATTTGTCCCAACAGCTGGAGTGGAAGGCCATTCATCTCCAAATCCTGCCTTTTGCAATGGCTCTAAAATGAACTAAAATGACTCATTTGTTCAAAGATGACCATGCCATGAGGTAGGAGAAACGTAGGAGAGTGAGACATGGAAAAGGCTACCCTGAGTAATTTTGGGGAAGGTTTGCATCCACTCGAGTTAATCACAAAAATGTCTTGGTTGTCCTATTATATAGGATTGCACAGGCCTGCTCCCTCATGGAGCAGTGGGTCAGAAGAGGGATCAGAGGTGGAGATGGGATGGTCTTCACAGAACCACTTGGAGGATTTGTCTCCATTAGACAGAGACCAGCCATGTCCCTGCATGGGGAACACATCCCTGGTCTGGATCCATGGCACAAGTACAATGGATTGAGGGTCAAAAAAGACAAGTGCTGGGTCTGCACTTGGATCACAACACCCCCCCAGAGTGCTCCAGGTTTGGGACAGAGGGGCTGGAAAGTGCCTGTCAGGAAAGGCCCTGGAGGTGCTGGTGACAGCAGCTGGACAGGAGCCCAGGTGTGCCCAGGTGGGCAGGAGGCCAGTGGC
>JBBMKD010000013.1:20781567-20803114 GCA_037834095.1 Argya squamiceps | reverse complement strand
AGCCACGGGCAGGGACTGAGCCCAGGAGGAAGAACTTTCCCGGGCAGTGCCCGAGCCCTGAACAGATCCCAGAGAGGCTGTGGAGTCTCCCTCAGTGGGGATATTCCAGAGCTGTCTGGACACAATCTGTGCCATGTGCTCTGGGATGGCCCTGCTGGAGCAGGGAGGTGACACCAGATAGACTCACAGGGTCCCTTCCAGCCTCACCTACCCTGGGATGCTGCGTGACTATTCTTGGTGGGAGGTTCTTCTACCATAAGGCAACATTTTGCTGAGCAATCGCTGCCCCCAGACATTTTCACATCTCTGTGAAAAATTCAGAACATTTGGGATAAAAATTTCTCCCGAGTGAAAACATAGTCAAAAATAAAGTGGGAAAAACGTGATTTCACCACAATTCTTACCCCACCACGCTATGAAGGATAGGGAATGAGATTTTTCCATACCTTACACTGCTGTTCCATATTTCTTTCTGGAGCTAAACCCGGCTTTACCTAAAGCTATAGGGGCACATACTCTGCAATCACTTTGCACTCAGGAATACGTGTTTGCAAATGGAACACTAATCATTCCCTCTTCCCCAGCCTGTCTCCGAGGAATACGTAATGTAATAAAGCAGACAAAAAAATTCCTGTGAATAGGGGAACTTTATCAGAACTGCTCCTGGGGTGCTCATCACGGGCTCATCACGGAGCGACGTGACAGCAATGCCAGGCGGGAACGCTCTGCTGGGAAGGATGAGGCCTGTCACATCCTGACAGGATTCATGGAGTATCTGCTGCCACTGTGGTAATTAACTCACCCCACCAGTGAGCACTGAGGGCTTGGCTGGGTGAGAACGGGATTAATTTGGGCTATCAGTTATTTATTTATTTGTTGTGGCTGGGAATGCCCTCCTGCAAGGACCATGCTGCTGGCAGAGGGAAATTCAGCTTGTCCTTAGGACTGGCTGCTTCCCTAGCTCCTGTGCAGGTGGGAATGGGGCTGTCTGGAGTGACAACACCCAAAACAGAGAACCTGTGGCTGCTCCATCCCTAGAAGTGTTCCAGGGCAGGTTGAAAAGGGCTTGGAGCAACCTGGGATGGTGGAAGGTGTCCCTGCCCATGGCAGGGGATGGAATGAGATGGTCTTTAAAGTCCTTTCTGACCCAAACCATCCTGGGGCTTTGTGAAATGGGGAAATCCCTGCAGGGACTGCAGCAGTGAGCTGGGGCTGGGTGTCCCTGACTGCCATGGGGTTCCTGGTGGAAAGGCCAAGGAAAAAGACTCAGTGGCATGTTCTGTTTGTCTGATGTGTGTTGAGAGCAGGACAAGCTGGGAAAAGATGAATCAGAGGCAGAGGACACACTCAGAATTCAAAAGTTCCATGAAGGGAAGTGATCCTATTAATTTGCTTTCCCATATATTTCCATGGTTTAAAATTCTCAAATCTTTCTGCATATAAAACTCCCCCTGCTGCAGTGTTGCATCAGTGGGTGTTCATGTTTTGGGGGAAAGAGGCATTTGGGAAGCAGGAGTAGGTTTGGGTTGTTGCTTTCAGAAGTCTTTTGGAGAGAATTAAGTAAAGGCAGTGAAACATCCCAGTCTGTCCCAGCTGTGAGATCCTGACCTCACATGGCAGCAGGGACGACTCTGTTTCTCAGACAAGTAGGAAGTTAAAGGTGTGAAGCATGTGCAACTCCTCTCTCTTCCTCCTGGTGGTTCCTCTGTTGGAGTTATTCCCATGTGGAATAGCTCAGCCCAGAGCTGTTTTTCCAGAGGGCAGGAACATCACTTTCCTCAGCATTTCCCCCAACCTCTGCATTTTGGAGCCCGATTTTCTCCTCTTTGCTCCTTTGCATGTTCCTTGCTGCTCCAGCTTATCCTGGAGGAGGAGGAGGAGAGAGAGCCTGCTGCTGGGAAATGTCCTGCTCCATCTCCTGCTGCCAGGGCAGGCCTTTGCCAGGAAGGAGGATGTGTATCCTCTGCTCCCTCCCCTCCCAGCCCGTGGGAAGCTCCTGGATTAGCAGCTCAGCAGCAGCTCCTGTGCATGGCCCCGTTCCCAGTACATAATGGGTTCTGCCTGATATCCATTCTCCCTCTTCCTAATGAAGTGGTACCACCTTGGTGGCAGAGCCAGCCTGGAAAATAATGAAGGATTTTGCACTTGGAGGCATGGGAAGGCAGCCCTGGGGAGAGATCGTCCCCGAGACACAGGAATTATTGCAATTACCCAGCAACTGGAGGGAAGGCAGGATGGAGCTGCAGACTTCCCAGGCACACTTTTCCAGCATTGATATTTTTAATTAAGGTTATTGGCAGTGAGTTATGATTTTGGCAGAGCAGATGGCTCAACCTGAGGGGTGGGCTCTGCTTGTGCCCGTGGTGGGGGACAAGATGCAAAGGTGCTTCTGCAAATGTGCCCTGGGCCTGCGTAACCCCTTCTTTCCTCCTGCTGAGGGGTCACTGTGGGGACAATGCCATTCTCCTTCAGTTCAGGGACTATTTTATCAATTTTATGAAAATTCCAAGAGGAATGAAGTCTCCTGTTCACTCCTTGGCTTCTGCTGTTACAGACAGGATCCAGGAGATGTGGTCAGGCTGCCACAGGATCAAAGGCATTTCATTTTTTGAAAGCATCATATTGATTTTCAAATCAATCTGGTTTACGTACTTCTGGACACTCTCCTACCTCCACCCCACCTTGGCCATCTCGTAACACTTTTATGAGTTTAAGAATCTCTAATAATCACTTTAAGAGTCTCTAATTATCAGACACTAAGTGGTTTCCCCAAGGTCACATGGAAAGACAGCGTCAGATCAAGGAGCCAAGGCCAGGTACAATATACCTGTGGATCATCCTAAACCCTTAGGCCAAAAAGTTCTGCTGTGAGGGGTTTTTTTGGGTGTTGTTGTGGGTTTTTGGGATATATTCAACAACCACAAGCGGCCAACAGCCCTGCTTGTCCTCTGAGGTCTTCCCCTTGAAAGCGTTATAGTTGGGTTATTCTGCCAAAAACCGAGACCCTGATGTTGCCAGGAGGTTGTTGGCTAGCAAAGACATTACTCCACCTTCTGTGGGAAGGACATAAAGCTGTGGGGGGGGTTTGGCTTTGAGGGTGGGAAGGCAGCAGTAGCCAAAAAACCAAGATATTACATTATATTATATTATATTATATTATATTATATTATATTATATTAATCAGGAGTTTAGTTTTTGAAGGGTCTGCTGCTCCATGTCTACATAATGAGGAAGGAAGGATTACAGGGTGCTTCCAAAATACCCCATTTAGGGCTTGCAGCTGGAGCCAGTGGTCATAAGGTCAAGGTTAAGCTTTGGGACAGTGGCTAAGTGACCTCAGGTTTCTGGAGTGGGGCTAATAATGTGTGTCCTCACACATTGCCTCCTGTCTGGAGTTGTTATCCAAAGGTTTCCTTTGCCCTCAATTACCAGAGCTGGGCTGTTGGATGGGCAGGGAAAGGAGAGGCTCTGCCACACCTGGAGCAGGCTGCAGGCAAACCTGGAGAAATACCTTCCTCAACATCCCCCTTCAGCATTTTAAATACCTGTGGGCAGCTCTCAGCATCCTGAAAGTGTCCAAGGCTGGGTTGGATGGGGCTTGGAGCAACCTGGGATGGTGGAAGTTGTCCCTGCCCATGGCAGGGGGTGGAACTGGATGGGATTTAAGGTGTCTTCCCACTCAAACCATTCCATGGTTCTATTTACATGAACCTACTCACCTGGACCTTTCCAACCTCACTGCATTTAAGGCAGCATTTTCTGGAGCTTGAATGAAACTCAACTCCACATAACGATGCCATATTTCACCATTATCACCTTTTCCGTTTTGGAAAAGCTTCGCCTCCATCTCTGTCAAAGCTGACAGGAAAAGTTTGGTCTGGATTTTCCAGCTCCTGAGCTCTGTGAGGAGCTGATATAAACTGGACCACACAGAGAGGGTGAAAACCCAGCACCTTACAGGTGACCCTCAGCTCATGTGTCCCAGCCAGTGGGTGCTGATATCATAAAGGAATATTATCCATCGTAATTCCACAGGCAGTAGGCAGCTCAACCCATCTCTACTCTTTCAATTTCAACCCAGATGCAATTTATCAACGACCAGCGGTTGTTTATTACCTTAATTTACAAGCTGTTTGTCAGGCACACACTCACAGGGGTTTATTAACAGTATAAATCCTCTAAGATCTTTCATTTCCCCATGCCTGTGACTGTAGGTGCTAATTTCATAATTTAGACCTCACATGTGACCTGTCCTCAGCCTTTTAAAGTAGAAGTCAAACCTGACAGGAGATTTTTCTCTTTAAGTGAAGATCAGTTTGGACAGGACTGGGAAAAACCTGGTCCAGGGGATGGGATGAGCTTTTAGGTCCCTCCCAACCCAACCCATTCCACAATTCCAAAGCCAACCTGCAGGAACTGGGGAGAAGAGAGAAGAGGATGGCTCCTGTCCCTGTGCCTCTGCAGCCCAGGGCTGAGCTGCAGTGAGCAGCTCCCCAGAAGTAATTTCCAGGTGAAATTGCTGTAAAGAAAAAATTGACTTTTGACATAGGCTGATAAGCACTGATGTTTGTTTCCAAGGGCTTGTATTTTATGCAATTTAATACCTAACAATGACTGACAACAGTGGTGGTGGTGAAAAACATTAAAAAGGAGGGAACTGCAGTCATTTCCAGCTGCAAGCTTCTCTCCTGGTGGGCTTTTTCCTGTGATTTTCAACATTTAGCCTGGTTGTTCTTATGCCATTGGTTTTGCAAGCTGAGGCTTGCATCCCCAAACACGAAATTTCCAGCTGAAGTAAACCCAAAAGTCTCCACAAAGGATGCAGTGAGTGTTGCCTCATCTTTGAAGGAGAAATGTCTTGTCCCTCTCAGATTATCTTCATGAATGGGGGAAATGCAGTGAGGTTATGTCCTTCTAAGAGACACCTCTGAGCTGGAGTTCCTGCTGAAAGTCCTGTTTGGAAGGGAAGAAAAGCTCAGTTTAGTTCAGTGTTTTCCCTCATCAATCATTCCCATTCAGGTCGATGCCTCTGTTAGGACAAATATAACCAGGAGCTGGAGCCTGGAGGCCAGAAAGGAATGAGCAGCAGGAGCCTCTGATTCTTCTTTACTGGTGGTTAATGTGGTGTGGTCCAAAATAAATTACTTCAGGACACTCAGAGCCTCTTTTAAGTGCCCTGAGCATGGCAGAGATCCTGCCCATTCCCTGCTCTGTGTCATCCATGGTGTGAACCCTGCTCACCCTTCCCATCTGCCCTGGGAATGGGGAGGTGGAACTGGATCCCATTCCCAAGCAGAGCTCAGTGGGGACAGAGAACAGGAATGTGAGTGTGCTTTGAGAGGACAGGGGGGGTTGGAATGTCCTTGGAGTGGGTCAGGAGCCTTTCAGATACGGCTTCCTCCAAACCTAGAACATGTCAGGATTGGAAATGTGCTGTCTCAGGTGGGTGTTGATCCATCAAAAGAGTGGAGGCAAAGGTACAGCCTGGAGGTGGTGCCCAGGGCTTGGTATAAACAAAACCCTCTGGCATTTCTCCTCACTCTGAGAAAGACATGGAGGGACTGAAGTGTGTCCAGAGAAGGGAATGGAGCTGGGGAAGGACCTGGAGCACCAGGAGTGGCTGAGGGAGCTGGGAAAGGGGCTCAGCCTGGAGAAAAGGAGGCTCAGGGGGAACCTTGTGGCTCTGCACAACTCCCTGACAGGAGGGGACAGCCAGGGGGGTCGGGCTCTGCTCCCAGGGAACAGCGACAGGACAAGGGGAAACAGCCTCAAGTTGCACCAGGGGACGTTCAGGCTGGATATCAGCAAGGAATTTTTCATGGAAAGGCTTGTTAGGTGTGGAGGGAGCTGCTCAGGGAGGTGGTGGAGTCCCCATCCCTGGAGGTGTCCAAGGAACACCTGGAAGTGGCACTCAGTGCTCTGGGCTGGTAACAAGATGGGCATCAGGCACAGGCTGTATTTGATGATCTTGGAGGTTTTTTCCAGCCTCACTGGTTCTGGGATTCTGTGAGAAGGAGCCATTTATTTTTCCATGGCAAAACCAACTCCCATGAATCTGACAGGGAGCAGACACACCCAGCATGAGTGACACCCCACGAGGTGCTGCAAGGGGAGGGTGCTCCAGAGAAAACCAAGGAGAATCCCCTTCCCACTCTAAGCCTGACAGACTCAACTGGTGCCTCACGTTGGAATTTACAGTGTTAACCATCACTGGCTCTCATTTCAGCCTGGCTTTGACCACTTCAAGTCGAGCCTGCTCTTGCCTGCAGAGTGGCACTTTGCAAACTTCCCAATCACTGACCCTTTTCTTGGATCGGGCTCACTTATAGTCAGGTCAGTGGTGAAAAACCCCAGGAGAGCAGCATCTGCCCATAATTGTCCTCAGCTCTGGGGACAGCCAGCTGTCACTGGTGGATAACAAAAATAAAGAGGATTTTATCTTCTAGGAGAAGTCTGAAAGGACTCCTAACCTATAGTCAAACCTGTTGTTCAAGGGAGGATTTGTTTCATCTTGGGCTCTGTCTCTCTGTTTCTTCCTCAGCTTTTTTTTTTTTTTTCAATCTGGACATATTTTACAGCCCAGCAGGAATGTTTTAAGAGGAATGATGTGCAGTGCAAAGCACAGTGATACCCAGTAGCCCCTTCTCCACTTGGTTTATAAACTCCTAGCCAGATGGCCTGCTGCTTTGGGCAGTGCCTCACTTCAGTTATGTCCTTACCCTGCTCTAGCTGCTATTTCAGCAGGTTTGCTCCTCCTTTAGGGGAGAATCCTTTCAACTTGGTGTGTCTTTCTTTAAGCTGTTGAGAAAGGTCTGCATTTTCTGCTGTGACATTCCTTGATGGTCTCCTAAACTGCTTGGAGCTCGAATCAATAAGGAAATACCAGCTAATCCCAAAAGACCGTGTGTGCCCCAGCTTGTCCACAGGGCCTGGCTGAGATCCTTCTGCCCCAGGCTTGGCTGCAAAATTCCCCTAGGGACCCCAGAGGATGTTGTTAGATACCACACAGGTCTGTACAGCTGCCTCCATCATTCCAAGGCCTTTCACTAATTAATTGGTGATATCAAAATCTGAATTTTTTGCTACATGGGAAAAAGATGCCTTGAGAAACTGTACCCTGTGTTCAGACCTGCACACACCCATCAACTATTCAGAAAGGTCAAAAAAGTCCTCGACTTTTTAATTCTGGACCTTGGCAGGACCTGAAGTGGATAGAAACCATTCTGTCAAGTGCTGTAGAGCTCTCTCCTCCTCAGGCAACTTGAGAACAAACCACTTGGCACCCAGCTGATCTCTGCTTTCATTTCTGTCCCTGGCGACTCATTGTGCCTTGAGGTTAAATGAGGTATTTGTGTCTCTCCAGTCCATCTGCAGTCTCACCATTTAATTTGGACCATTCTTCCATGCACCTTTGTTGTCTGCATTCTTCATACTTTTGTTGTGTGCTGGGGTTGGGGTTTTATTCCCCTTTCCCTTCTGGCCCGTGGATGGAAGTCTTTGTCTAAGACTACAGTTTGAAAGGTTTGGAGTTTGGACAGTATCATGAGTGTCAGAAGTGTTTCCTCTTGAAAAGAGAGACTTTCTATAGAGAGACCTTAATAACCTTTTATTAGACCAACAGCTGGGAGAAATGGACAAGTGTTCAGGAGTATGAGCCCCTTTGTACCTCTCCAAAATTCACATTCTCTTTAGAACATCTTGCTTGAAACAGCATTTACACAAAGCCCTCTCACTCTGCTGAGAGACAATTTCATAAAATCACAGAATTATTTAGTTTGGAAAAGCTCTCAAAGATCGTGGAGTCAAACCATTCTCACAGCACTGCCAAGCCCAGGACCAACACTTGTCCCCAAGTGCCACATCCACATGGCTTTTGAATCCCTCCAGCGATGGGGACTCCACCACAGCCCTGGACAGCTGTGTCAAGGCTGGAGAGTACTTTTGGGGAAGAAATTTTTCCTAATATCCAACCTGAACCTCCCCTGGCACAGCTTGAGGCTGTTTCCCCTTATCTTGTCCCTTGTTCCCTGGGAGCAGAGTCTGACCCACACCTTGACAGAACTGGGTCTCCAGGAAAATGGTGGAGTCACCATCCCTGGAATTGCTGAAGAAATGAGTAGATGTGGCACTTCATGATAGGGTTTAAAGGTGGGATTCAGTCGAGGGTTGGACTTGATGATCTTGGTGGTCTTTTCCCACCTTAAGGATCCTGTGATCCTGTTCCTGCGAGATTCCTCCTGTATCCAAAGGTTGTTCCAGCCAGTACCAGAAGGACAACATTTCTTTAAGAGACTCATTTGGAATCTCAAATAGTATTCCCTACTCCAGGCTCTTGGAATGTGTGCTCCAGCTTGATGAAGCTTGTTTTCCTGTTTGCCAAACCCATCTGATTCCTGTGTGCATCTGAAGGAAAACCAGTGTAGGCTGAGCTCACAAAAGCTCTGCAAACCAGAAAAAAAAAAAAGGCAAATTATTTTCTATATCTCTATCATGGCTTCTATTATTCATGTCGGCTCTAAATTATGTGGCCATGATCTTTCTAATCTCTCTTTGCATGGACGTCTTTCCATGCCCTTAATAATTTCCTTTGCCCTCCCCTAGACCTTTCCCGTGTCTGCATTCCAAGGCAGGGAGGTCAGAATGGGGAACATTATTCCGAGTGAATGTGTATCATACAGTTCTGTAATTCCATTATTCCATTACAGCGTTTTCAGTATTATTCCCTCCTTTTTGAATACAACCTGGCATTTCCTTGGTTTTCTGGATCACCAACGCATTTTGAGGTTGCACTGAGCTCTTGGCAAAGGCAACCAGGGTTTGCAAAAACAATGTGCAGTTTTTGTAGTTTTGGTTTTTACTTCATGTATTTTTTTCATGAAGATTCTCCGCTTGTGGCCCAATTTCCAAAACATGGATCCTCAGTGCTAGAAAGGGCAGCTCCTTTCCCAAGGATCTTGCTGAGCTCTCTGCTATGGGGTGGGAGAAAGTCAGACACTTTTGTGGATTTCCTTCTCTCACTCTGAAAGACTTGGTCTGGTTTAAGATTTTCCAAGGAAATTTAAAGTTGGAGCCACCCTGTTTTTTGGCATTCCTTTGACTGCCTGAGGCAAAGCAATTTGGAGGAGGTTTCTGTGAGTGATGAAAAGGCAGGTGAAAAGCCAAATGACATAAAAAATCACTATTCTAAATGCAAAATTCTCTCCTCTAATTATTGTCAACATAAACCGAGTCATTCCCATCTTACAGCAGCCTAAGGAAAAACTCTTTCCTGAAGGAAGGGTGCAGGGAAGGAGTCATGTATCCAGGAGGAGGTTTGCTTTGTTTAACCTCTAAGGCTGTCTTCTTCTCCAGGATGGCAGAGGGAAAATTCAGCTGGCATCTTCAGCTTCTCTTCCTTATTGTGTGCTGAGAATAAAACAGCTGGGGGTGGATGTGAGAGAGAGCTCAGGGAAAAGAAAATATGACCTCCCAAGAGCCCCAAGAAGCCCTCTGCCCTCCCACCCACATAACCAGTGGCT
Source organism: Argya squamiceps (assembly GCA_037834095.1). NCBI lineage: Eukaryota > Metazoa > Chordata > Aves > Passeriformes > Leiothrichidae > Argya > Argya squamiceps. The sequence goes on along the minus strand of JBBMKD010000013.1, from coordinate 20,793,596 downwards.
CTGAGGAGGCACTGGATGTTTCAAGGGGCTCTCAGTGAGGTTTTAATGCCCTTAAATGCAAGGAAAGACATGGCACCACTGAATCAGGGAGGTTGGAAAAGACCTGCCAGATCATGGAATCCAACCTGTGCCCGATCCCCACCTTGTCACCTAGGCCACAGCACTGAGTGCCACGTCCAATTGTTTCTTGAACACTTCTGGGGATGGGGACTCCACCACCTCCCTGGGCCTGTTTCAATTGCCTGACCACCCTTTCCATGAAGAATTCCTTCCTGTGTCCAGCCTGAACCTCCCCTGGCACAGCCTGAGGCTGTTTCATCTTCTCCTGACAAATGACACTCTATGCCTTCGTGGCTCAAACTCAAGTGCCAGCTCTTCAGGAACATTTGAGAGTTTTTGTTTGCTCAGGTCCAGGATTCATCAAGAGTTTGGAGTTCTCATGACCTTAATTTAGTTGCAGTTAAGAAGACAGACATCTACAGCAGGGCTTTGGGTAACTGCAAGAAAACCAAATCCAAATATCTTCAGCATGAAAGATGCCTTGTGGTTTGTGGTGGGGAGCAGATCAGATCAGATTAGATCAGATCAGATCAGATCTCCTGCTCCATCCTCCATGGGAGGGGATTCCCAGTGCTGGCTGTGGAGCTTCAGGGACATAAGTCAAATCTCACATGAACACTGAAAACAGTAAAATTGCCATGAAAGAAATGCAGTCCTCATATCTCAACATCTCTGAGCTGACAAGTTAAAGAACTTGGACATGCTGGTGTGCTGAACAGCATTGGTTTGATGACATGGGAAGGAGAGCACCCCAGTGGAATTGGCTTGGGACACCCTTCCAGATCCTGCCCAGGCTGTTGGGGAGGATTTAGTTCATCCCAAGTCCTGGTGCTTCAAAGGCCTGAGCCTCTGAACAGGCAATGACTTTGTCTCCTGGGTCTAACGATCAAGAGACTCAACATTCAATTAGGCAGAGCTCCCAGGAGTGTCTGACCAGTCTGCAATGCTATAGGAGGAGTCCTTAGGACCTTAGATCAGACCATCAGCATGACCAATTAATGCTAACGCTACTGGCCTTGTTAATTGTGATGGAGCTCCCCAAGGGGACCGGGACTAAATGAGCAATACATATCAAAGAGGAACTGAAAAGTCATTATGTATTATTGTCTCTTTGTTGATTTGAGGAGGATGTGATGAACTAGGTACTAATTACATTAAAAACACTGTATTCTAAACCAATCTCTCCTCTAATTAATGTCAACATAAACTGAGTCTCTTCCATTTTATAGCAGACGAAGCACACTCAGGGCAGCTCTGGGATGAGCACTATTAACATGTTTTGGCCAGGGAGATGGAAATTTCCAGTCCCAAAGCACTGAAGAGAGGTGCAGGTAAGATCAGGGTCCCTCGGCAGCATTCCATGGACTCCCATGTCATCCCACACGCCCCTGTGCCCACAGACACTCCCACATACGCCCGTCGCACAAAGCAATTTTTCCCCAGCACCTTAAATGGCTTTTCCCCTTTCCACTTAAATGGTTTTTTTTTCCTGATTCATTTTTACTTTATTTTATTTTATTTTTTTATTTATTTCCCTTCTGTATCCTTTTCAATCTGGAAAGTGACTTGGCCTCTCTTCCCCCCATCTATTTTCCTCCTGCCACTATTCAGTTTAGGCATGAAACACAGAACTAGATTGAAAGCATTCAATGGCCATTCAATCGGAGAAGAAAAGAGCCCCTCAGAGCTTTATTAGATATGAAGATCCACAATAAAAATCAATTTCTGCCTCTTTATGCAGTTTAAATGACAAAGCACCCACCCATTCTGCAGCCTTTGTGCCCAGAAAATGTAATTCAGTGCCGGAGCCGGGCCCAGAACAGCCCGGACTCGCTGACCTGCGCCGGCAGATTCCGATATGATACAGCCCTTCCAGATAATGACAGCCACTTCATCTCCCCGCAGGAAAGAGAAACTTATCTGATATCTTGGAGGGTTAAAAGGCTATGTGGGCAGCATTTTTAATGGCACTCTAAATCAGCATCTTAAAAACAACTCTGCTTTTTTTTTTCCCAGCGCCCCGTTCCCCAATTTTCCCACTCGTCCGTTGGAAACTCCAGCTGAGATCCTGTAAAGTCTTTGGGGAAGAGTTCCTTCCTGGATGCCTGGCTGGAAGTGAGCACAATAAAGTGCAGACTTGACTGCAAACATTCCCTCCACTGACGTGACATGCAGGAATTTGATTAGGGAGTGTCTGTGGCCCCCGGGATGAGTGAGAGCTGTGAGGCAGAGCTGTCAGATCCCACAGCTGAGGTGTTCTGGGCAGGGAATGAGCAGCATCGGGGCTGTCGAGCTGTGTTGGGAGGGAGTTGGGTTGGAAATCAGGAAAAGGCTCTTCCCCCAGAGAGTGCTGGAGCACTGAACAGGCTTCCAAGGGAATGGGCACAGCCCCAATGCTGCCAAAACTCCAGGAGTGTTTGGATAATTCACCCAGGGATAGGGTGGGATTGTGGGGGTGTCTGTGCAGGGCCAGCAGCTGGAGTTTGATCCTTGTGTGTCCCTTCCAACTCAGGATATTCTATGATCCCATCGTCATCCCCATGGATTTCCTTAAATCACTATTGCAATAGTTTTTTCCCCATGGCAAAACCTACTTTTTATTTGAATTCCAGTAAAATCTTGGCCTAACTTTTGTCTAACAGCAATGAGTTTCTTGGAAAAAAAAAAGGAATCCTGTGTGCAAGTGCTTTTTGTATTTTTTTGAGCTTTTTTTCCCCCCATATATTCTGGAAAAGGGTCAGCAGCACTGTCAAATCAAACTTCTCTGTCATCTATATTCTATGGGATGGAACATATTTGGTGTATGTTCCATACCAAATATATATACTCTACGTATTATATAAATTAATATATATTTTATGTTCTATATATAATAACTATAGTATCAATTTTCTTACTTAGGATTTTTATACTGAGAATCCTGTCAACTCCAACACTCACAGACTTTGAAAGTCACACTCATTTTATCAAAAATTAAAGTAGGAGAGGGAAACACAGAAGGAAAATGAAGTTATGACAATCCCATAAGGTCCTGCTTGTTCATTTGAAGAAGGAAACCCTTCCACTTTATGTCCCAAACCCCCTTATTTTTCCATATTTTAAGAATTCCTGTGCAGATAACACCACTGAATGATGTCACAGTGGAAATGAAAAGCTTTGATCTGTCTCAGATGAGTCTGAATCCTTCAGTGATTGACTTCAAAACTTTGCTTTTGTTTGTCTGTAGGAGGAGGAGTTCTGGATGCCGGAGTGAATCCGTGTCCTCCATCGCTCACGTCTTTCAGCATCTCTGGCCAAAACTCCTCCCCGTGTAGCACTGAGTGTTTGGAGTGAATTGTAATTCTGGCTATTCCCCCTTGGCCTCGTGGCAGCTTTATCTAAATGAAGATGTGCTGTGTGCCTTTTCCAAAGCTTTTGGGCTACCCCGGGATAACAGTTCTAAGTAGGAGGAGTGAGTTCAGTGGAATCTGTGCTTTTCACAACTATCATTTAAAAATGTTTCAATGTGTTTACCAAATAACTCAGAGAATTTCTCTCCCTGAAAATGCATCTGTGTGTGTCCTTCCAGCCAGTGGATGGAGCCCGGATCTGCTTGGAGCCATTGCTTGGTCCTGTGTCTAGAGCACCCAGAGCCTCTGACCACAGAGGAAGTGTTTAATGAGAGAGGTAAGGCTGTGAAACCAGCGTGTCCCCAAAAGCAGATCCCTCAGATAGACTAGGGCACAAACCATCCATCTCAGACAGATGCAGTTCCTGACTGAAGGCTGGGGGCTTCCCAGAGGTTGGTGAGCAGTTCCCTAGCTCAGCATGGAGAGGCATCAGCAGTCCTGGTGGGAGGACATCCCTTTCCTTTTCAGGATGTGAGACCTTCCCGGGTCACTCCAACAAAATGTCTTCATGTGACAATGGCTGGAGGTCATCCCAACCAGCTGAATTACTCTGGAAATGGCACTGCTGGGTGTACAGTCCTTGTCCAGCTACCCCAGGAAGCCAATAAGCTGGGCATTGACATCTCCTGCACACAACATGGAAGAGGACAGACATGTTATTAAAGGTTTCCCACTTTGAGGAGGACATGGAAATCCCAGTGCCGTGACCAAGTGATTTAGTGATTCCTTTCTCTGCAGATGTTATCTCCTGGAGCTCTCCCTGCCTCACTCAGCAACCCAAAGCATCTGTGCTGAGGAATTGTGAAATAAGGAAATAAGGAGGAAAAAAACACAACAGCTTTATCTGGAGACAAAAGGCAGCTGTGCAGTCCCTGTGGGGTGTCACCTTGGTGTCCCAGGAGATATGACAGAGGCTGTGTGAGGAATGCTAGAACCTGTAATAATTCATTTCTTCATCCAGCTGTAGTGAGGTGGGGAAAAACCTCTCTAAGGTTCACATGAGCCAAGAGAAGTTCCAGCATGGCTGAGTCAGGACATCCTTGTGACAATTTGCCTTGGGATGAGCAGGAAATAGTGTGGGCAGACATAGCACAGGGAACTTGTAGGATGCAGGATCAGTCAAAAGGATGGAGCACTGAGAGCCAGGATTACAGCTGAGCAAGGGCCAGAGTCAGGATATGCTGGTCCAGACCTGAGGGAAGAAGATGGAAGATGTCCAAGGATGTAAGAAATGCAGGACACTCAGGCCTGTGTCACAAGTGTTTTCCTGGCTTGTGGCCAGGGAAGGAGGGAAAGCCAAGGATGGTGGGATGTCTGAGGAAAGGTGTTTCCAGTGGAGAGAGGGAGGTGTTGAGATATCTGTGCTCTGCACTGCTGATTGCAGAACTGGGGAAACTCCCAGTTCTCCCAGTAACCCCTTGCTGGGGAAAGATGGGCTCTTCAGTAACCATGGCAGGCTAAGGGAAACATATCCCACACACGAGGCAGAAAGAGCTTGGCTTGGTTTCTCCCATAAAAGGGAAACTGAGGAAATATTCAGGATATCTATTGGGGGATTAGAAGTGAGGGAGAGGAAGGGGTTTCTCCCATCAAAGGGCAGTGTTGGCAACAGAGCAAATGAGATAAAGCAGCCATGAGTAAATAAGCCAAGTGACCACGAGAAGATCCCCACTCTGGAAAAGCCTCCCAAAAAAGCTGGAAACCTATGGAAGGAAAAAACCCCAAACCTATGTAAATAGAGATTATAAAAGGGATATAATGAAGAGATGCCAATACAGTGGATGTAAAGGGTCCCTTTCAACCCCACATGCCTGTGTCACGAAGGCCAAGTAAAATAAAAAAAGGCTCTTTTTTTTGCATATATATATATATATACACAATGTACACTTACAGTGTGTTTGCAGATGGATTATCATCAATGTAATCAAGGTCAAAGCCATCACACACTCCCAGCCCTGGAATGCTACCGTGACAGAAAGCTGGCAGTGAGCTTGAAGACAGTCCCTTTTTTTTTTTAGCAGACTTTTCTCACATTTGTCATCTGTCACCAGTTCAAAACCTGCTGGAAACCCATGGCAATAGACAAAAACAGACCTGTGGGTAAATGGTGTGGTTGGGAACGATCATGGGAGCAGATACAGCTGGTTTTGGCAGAGCCAGGGATCTGGTGCAGCAATGGAAATCTTTTCCAGTCACAACTTGCTCACCAAAGCCATGGGAGAGGGATACACCTGGACTACCAGGAAAGGCTGGGAGCAGTTTGCCTGCTCTCCTCCGTGGGTTGAGTGGGCTGTAAACTCTCCTTGCTGCTGCCAAAGAGAGAATCCCAGAGAGAGCTGTGTCTCAGCAATCCCAACCTGCAGAGTGATGGGCAAGGCTGGATGCCAGGAGTGGCAGGGACCAGGGAAAAGATTTGCCTAAAAGCAACACAGCTTTGCAGGCAGCTCTCTGTGCCCAGCAGAAGAGCGCCACAACACACCCAAAGAGGTGAAGTTGCCTGGGGCCTTGGCACATCAATTGATGTCAAATGATGAAATGGGGGATAATAAGGAAAATAACACAGGATGGCAACTGTCTACACATGGCAGCAAGCAAAGGGTCAGACACAGTGTGGATAAATTCACCAGGCTCCTAAAAGAGTAAGGACACTGTGGCAAAGGCTTGGAAGTAAAGGAGTATTCACTCGATGAAGAAGAGGGCAAGCTGCTTCACCTCCTTGACCCTCAAGTCACCAAGAGATAATTAAGTCACAGTGTCAACCTGACACCAGCAGTGAAGCTGCAGTTTATTGACAGTGACATTAACAGCTCACAGATGTTTGATCTGGGGGGTCACTGGCTGACCCTGTCCTTAGACAGGTGATCCAATGACTGTCAGGACCATCCCAGCATCCCGGTGACCTCTTCTCTCTGTGACCAGGGGCAGGACCCCAGGGAACAGCTGGAGCTGTGTCAGGGGGTTTGGGTTGGATATCAGGGGAAAGTTCTTCCCCCAGAGGGTGCTCAGGCATTGAACAGGCTCCCCAGGGAATGGGCACAGCCCTGAGGCTGCCAGAGCTCCAGGAGCACTTGGACAACACTCTCAGGGATGCACAGGGTGGGATTGTTGGGGTGTCTGTGCAGGGCCAGGAGTTGGACTGGATGATCCTTGTGGGTCCCTTCCAGCTGGGATATTCTGTGATCCTCCATCTGTGTGCTCCTGTATTTGTCTCATAATGTACATGTCTGATCTCCAGGAGAAGAAGGTTTCCTGGTGCACATAACCTGAGGGATCTGGACAAATCCCTTCTGCTCTTTTGCACGAGACCAACCCCTCTAAATAAAAGAACAAATAGCACAGACACAGTGGCACTTCCAAAGTTGTTTCATATCCAGCTGCACATTACTGAGCAAAAGGAAAGCACAGCAGGGTATTCACCTGATGAAGGGCAGATCTTTTTTTCCCAGTGGTAGCCTCAAGGCTTTGTTTGGTGAAGAGGCCATGCTGGAAGGCAGCCAGGTCTGGTTCAACCAACCCCACTGTTCAGAAATACCCCCAGCCAATTCTGCATCCTGCTCTTGCTGCCTCATGTCCCAGGAGCTGTCTTGTCTCTGCTTGGCTCCTGGTCCTACTCTTCCTCCCAAACCCTCCAGGCTTGAGCCCAGAAATCCCAAACATCGTATGACAGGCTCAATCCACCCTGGCTCTGTGCCCCTGGCCCCATCCCAGGACCAGTCATCTGGCAGAGAATCCTGGTAGACAACGGTGATTCAGCCTTATATAAACCAGAAAAAGGAAGAGGTAGTGAGTGACAGAGCAGCAGGAAAGACAGGAAAGCATCAGGATTGGCTCCAAGTGCCAGATGGGGGTTCTAGGGACCATCAGGTTTATGACTTGAACTACATGTGGTGTTTTTCCAGGAAACAGAAGTGGTGGGCAATGCCTTAAGACCATGGAAGGAATTACAGAATATCTTAGGGCACATGGGAAATCAGAGAATCATGGAATGATCTGGGTTGAAATGTACTTTAAAATCATTCAGTCCCATCCTCTCCTATGGACAGGGACACTCCCACTATCCCAGGTTGCTCCAAGCTCTGTCCAACTTGGTCTTGAACACTTCCAGGGATCCAGGGGCAGCCACAGCTTCTCTGGGCAACCTGTGCCAGGGCCTCACCTTCCTCACAGGGAAAAATTCCTTCCCAATACCCCATCTATCCCTGCCCTCTGGCAATGGAAAGCCATTCCCCCTTCAGTCTGGCATTCCAGGCCCCCTCTGTCCATGTTGGCTCCTTCAGGCACTGGAAGGCCACAACAAGGTCGATCAGAAGCCTTCTCTTCCCCAGGCTGAACAATCCCAGCTCTCCCAGCCTTTCCTCCCAGCAGAGCTGCTCCATCCCTCTGATCACCCTGGTGCCTCCTCTGGACTCTCCCCAGCAGCTCCAGGTCCTCCCTGTGCTGGGCCCCAGGGCTGGGGCAGCTCTGCAGGTGGGGTCTCACCTGAGTGGGGCAGAGGGGCAGAATCCCAATCCCTTTCCTGCTGCCCACTCTGGGGATCAGCCCAGCACAGGGGCGTTTCTGGGATGGGGCATGGCCAGCCCTCACCACCTGCACCCCCAAGTCCTTCTCCAGGGGATGCTCTTCACCCATCCAGCGTGACCTTCTCACATCAGTTCCTTCAGCTTGTTTATCAAAGATTGCAGTTTTTCTTCGGCTTTTGGAGCTCATCCTTAGCCAGGCAGGTATTTTTGTGCAGATGTTTCAAAGAATATTGGATTAAAATGAGCAGGATGCTTGTGCTATTGTGTTGGAAATTGGTTGAGCCTGGTCCTCATCTGGTGTCCTTGCTGGGCAGACCAGGAGCAGGTCAAGAGCTGGTCCATTATTACTGCTGACGTCTACTGCAGATCTCAATCCCAAAATACAATAGAGTGGTCTTTGCCATTTTTTTTTTCAATGTGAGCAGTGCCTGAGGTCTTATTTCCTTTGAGAAGATTTAAAAAAACAACTGCTAGAACAAATCTATTCTTCTTCCTGGGGTTTTAGCGCTAACATGGAGTGGGTCTAAAATGAAAAGAATTGTTTAATAAAAATAAAAAAGAACAAGGAAGAAGCAATGAATCAGTTTCAAACAGGAATATCTGCCTGTCTAGAACAGAAGAAATTTAAAGATTAATGGATCTTAGGAGCAGATCTCCCTGGCAGGCTGGCTGCAGAGATGGGGAGCCCAAAACATATACAAAGGGATTAAGGCAAATGCAGGGAAAATGTTGTTGACTTAATTATTCCCAAACTGATGTTCAAGTGGAAAAAAACCCTTTGAACTGGGGCAAGAGCAGAATTTGGCTGGGTGAGGTGTGTGAAGGGAGCAGCACCTCACACTGTTTGTCCATCCAGCTCCAAGAGTTCGAGATCTTTCTGATGTTCCCTGATCCCATTGGTCCAAACCCAACAACCCATTGGGGTTTTATTTTGTTGTGCTGGTTTGGGCTGGAGTAGAGTTAATTTCCTTCAGAATAGCTGGGATGGGGCTGTGTTTGTCATGCTCAGTGTGGAAAACTGGGGACAAAAGCAGGAAGGGAGGGCATTGGGAGTGATGTGTTTGTCAGTGGTTAATGTTGGCTAAAATGCCTTTTTTTTAGAGAAACGTGTGAGTCAGGTTCTGCTTTTCCAAGAGCCACACCAGGTATCTTCTTCATCTGGTCTGTGTTTGAAACAAACCAGTAAGAAGAGGATGAATCCAGGTAAACGGTGCTGGTTTTGGGTCATTTATGGTGTTTATGCATGTGCACAACTCCTGAGACTGCTCTGGTGGGATTTCTGGGTTGGTGTTTTCCCCAGACCCCATGGGGTGTAGGATCAGGAAAGAGGGAAGGCTGGTGAGCAAGGCAGAGCTGCTCAAACCTGGTTCAAGTGTGGAGTCCTGCAGAGATGGGGACAATGTCAGGCAGATTTTTGGCTGCCACAAATCCAGGGGAGCTCCATTGGCCTGGATTTGTCCAAGAGAGGAGCTGGATAACAGCTGAATTGCTTTGCTTCTGCTTTCAAAGACCTGTCAGATGAAAATGGGAGTTAAAGCACACAATTCTCAGGTCTGAGGCATTTTGTGCCCAGGTTTGGGTTAGCCCTACTTGCAAACACAGGCTGAAGCATCCCCAAAATTGGGTTTCTGAGCCACCACACAAAGGCACATCCATTCCTGTCCTGGGCTGAATCCAGACCTCTGCACCTCATCCTGGGACATGCAGATTTCCATGTGCTCTTCCTCCTGTAAATGAGTTTTCTAATATCCTCATCCACCCTCCCCAGGGAAGGAGAAGTGGGGAAGGGTTTATTTATTTAGACCACTTTACTGCCTGATCAGAATTACCCGTCTGAGAGGGGGATTTGAATGGCACCTTATCTGAGGTCTTTCTCCCTCTATTTAATGCTTGAAATCAAATGCTTTGCCGCATTTCTTTATTTTTTTTTAAATTATAATGGAAAAAGAAAAGGATTGAACAGGAAAGTTAAAATAAAATTTAAAAAAAAAAACTTTAAAAGTACAATGTGAATGAAAAATGATGGTTTTACTCTTTGCCTTAAAGTAAAATAGCCTTTATCTTTTTTCCCCCTTACAACAGCCTCCTCTACCTAGATAATGCATTTGGTTAGATTTATTTGCTCAGCCCAGAAAACTTGACACTAAGGGGATTATTTAGTTTTAGATTCGCTGTAGTCCATAGTAATAGCCAACAGGGAAAGGAATGAAGCAGCGATATTAGCAGGGAGATGGGAAGGGAGGGTGGACGGGGGAGGGGGTGGCAGGGACTGCAGCTAAGCAAAACTGCTTGCATAAACACCATTAAGAAGATTTAGACATTGCTTTTCTTATCATCAGCACTCCTGGAAGAAATAAAAAAAAAAAAAAAAGAGAGAGAGAGAGGGAGAGAGAAAGGAGAAAGGAAAAGGGACAGGCCCTGACTTGCTGTGCATGCGTTTCCATCAAGGTTCAATAGAAAAATAAAACCAGCCCAAGGTCCATGTGTAGCAATTCTGCCGACCTCTCCAAGCTACCCCATCACGCTCCAAAGGAGACATTTGTTCCACGTGTTAAGAGGAGGAAGGAGCAAGTCCAAAGAGGAGGAAACACACAGTTTTCCTGCAAAGACTTGGCCAATTTTATACATATCCATGAGACACATTTCTTTTTCTGTAAAACGCTTGAATTTTCTTTGTGCACTTCCAAGGAGTGGAGTGTACACAGCAGAGGAGGAGGGAGAGGTTCCTGAGAGTTAAAAATCAAACTTCTACAGGCAGAGCACTTGGCAGCCCAACTTTTGGAAACGTGTCCCAGATTCACCAGCCACTGACTCTGTGAAGGGACACAGCCAGAAGCAGCAACACAGCACAGGCAGGAGAAGGCTCTGGGAATGTTTTTGGTCAGCAGAATCATGGAATGATGGAATGATTTGGGTTGGAAGGAACATTAAACATTGTCCAGTCCCACCCCTGCCATGGGCAGGGACACCTCCCACTATCCCAAGCTGCTCCAAGCTCCATCCAGCCTGGCCTTGGACACTTCCAAAGATGGGGCAGCCACAGCTTCTCTGTACCAGGGTCTCACCACCCACACAAGGAAGGACTTCTTCCCAATATCCCACCTAATCCTGCCTTCTGGCAGTGGGAAGCCATTTCCCCCTCGGCCTGTCACTTCAGGCCCTTGGAAATTGTCCCTCTCCATCTTCCTTGTCAGCTCCTTCAGATACTGGAAGGCCACAATTAAGTCAGTCAGAAGCCTTCTCCTCTCCAGGCTGAACAATCCCAGCTCTCCCAGCCTTTCCTCCCAGCAGAGCTGCTCCATCCCTCTGATCACCCTGGTGCCTCCTCTGGACTCTCCCCAGCAGCTCCAGGTCCTCCCTGTGCTGGGCCCCAGGGCTGGGGCAGCTCTGCAGGTCTTGGAAAAAAAAATGTAGGAATTCCCAAGGACTAGAAGGACTTTCCATGGGTCTGGATCAAGCCACAGAACAGAAATTATCCATTCAGGACACAGGTTTCCCCCACCAAGCTCTTTCTGGTGCCCTTCTCCCTGCATGGCACACATCCAGCCAGGGAAGGAGGGACATCCAACTGCCCCTCTTGCCTCAGAGCAGGAGCTGAAACTGTTTTTCTCTGGTGCCACCACGACTGGTTGTGACAACCTCTAAGCCTGGCAGACGCCTCCACACAGAATTATGAAACCATGGAGTCATTAAAGTAGGAAGAGACCTCCAAGGGGAGCAAGTCCAACCATCTAACATCTCAGTAGAGCAGGTACTAAATTAAAGGTTATTCAGTGAGCATGATGAGGGGGCACAGGAGCAGCTCCTCAACAGCCTGGTCTGGTTTTGGGGGCCCTGTGAGGACACCAAGGTCCAAGGGCTCCCTTGTGTGAACATGGTGTGTCCTAGGGGAGGGACAGCCTGGTCACTCAACATTCTTCCCCTCCCTGCTCCTGTTGAAAGGAGGCACGAGCACTCAGCTGCCTCTCCATGAGCTTTTCCACCCTGGTCACTCAACATTCTTCCCCTCCCTGCTCCTGTTGAAAGGAGGCACGAGCACTCAGCTGCCTCTCCATGAGCT
>JBBMKD010000013.1:20745957-20781467 GCA_037834095.1 Argya squamiceps | reverse complement strand
CCTGGTCACTCAACATTCTTCCCCTCCCTGCTCCTGTTGAAAGGAGGCACGAGCACTCAGCTGCCTCTCCATGAGCTCTTCCACCCTGGTGTAATTCCTGTGTAAAGGGTAGCTGCCAAAGCACCCGAGTCAGCAGATCCCAGCTGCTGAGGCACCCACAGGAAGGGAATGCAGATGCAAGTTTTGAAGTTTCAATGCTCTGAATTTTAAACAAAATATCCAGCTCTGTGGAATAGACAGAAACCATCCTGCTCCAGGGCATGAAAATCTTCCTGTCACCAGGCATTAGGAGGAAAAGTGTCCTTGGGAGCACTTGGGTTTTTTACAGCTGCCAATGAGACTTCCTATCATAGAATCATGGAATTCCAGAATAGTTTGGGTTGGAAGGAACCTTAAACCTCACCCAGTTCCACCTTCTGCCATGGGCAGGGACAGTTTTCACTATCCAAGGTTGCTCCAAGCCCCATCCAGCCTGGCCTTGGACACTTCCAGGGATGGAGTACCTTCTTGCCTTTTACTCTCTGGAAACTACTTTAATCAGTAGGGGCAGGTCAACTGAATTAACCCTTGCATCTAAAGTTAGGAGGTGACTTCTCCACTATTTATCCAGCTATCTCTCACCATGGCAAGTATATTGCTTGATAATCAGCTTGTGCCTCTCTGCTTTTGCTTGGCTTCCAAAGGGAGCTTGTAAAGCAGGGAGAGGAAAACTGGGGAGTAGGGTGTGAAGTTATTTTGGGACCTTGTGATCATTGTGGAAGGGGTGGAAGAGCTTAAACCCGGGGGAAACACAATTCATTAATCCTTTAACTTCAGGATATAACATCTTTCCCTATTGATAGTGCTCATGAGAACTTAACAGTTCTTGGATCAAAACAAAGGGAACATCTCCCTCACTGAATTTTTAATATTCCTGCTATTCCACCCATCACACTCAGCCTCCTTGGCCCTTCCAGATGTATAGAAGATTCTGTGTCCCAAAGCTAGTTCCTGGCTGGGAAAGGAGAGAAAATCTGCTCCAACTCGTGGGCATCCTCTGTTTTTTGTAACTCACCTTGACCTGCTGGTGCCAGCCACATCTTGGAGCAGAGGCATTCAGACCTGCTTTGATGAAGGCCTGTACCTTGCCAGGGTTCACAGAAAGACAGAGAAAAGCAGGAGAGGGTCCCAGGTGCCCAGAGGATGCTTGTGACTACCACAGGCTGAGCCTTGAGCAAGTGCAGTCTCGGTCCACTGGTGTCCTCCCTGTGCAGGGGGGACAACAGCTTCAGCATTTCTTAGAAAATGTCTGAATCACACCTTTTTTTCTTTTTTTCCTAGAAGCATCACTTCCATCTTGCCTGGGCTTGAGCTTCAGCCAGCTGCTTTTCATGCTGGAGCTTATCTCTGGCAGGCACAGCGACATTGTGCTGTTGTGTCTGCCGAGAGGACGCAGAGCTGGGCTCAGCAGCTGACCCAGAACACAAGGGCCCCTGGTCTTTGTTATCTCCTTCCAGAGCCCAGTTCTGTGCTCTGCTCCAAGATTAGTTGTTCTCCCCCAACGTGCCATTTTGTGTGTGGGGAATGGGTGAATTCCTTTTTCCCAGAGCAGCTGTTTTCTGTCCCCAGCCGGTGTTGTTCTGTTTCAAGTGAATTTTCTCTGTCGTCTGTAGAGTCTTCAGAAAAGCCCATCCCCGAGCAGTTGATGTATTCAGCTCCTTCCCACCATGACTAAAGCCTCCTGCATCTGCAGCCTGAACTTCTCTCCCTCGCCATCAAGAGCTGTGCCTGTTCACAATTTTGTGGTGGCAAACTTGTTATCTCCTACCACAGAGGAGAATATATAAACTCCCAAAAACCTCCTGGTCCCACTCACTCAGAGCTGTCATCCACCTCATACAGGCTTTTGACTGCAGCTCTGGAATGTGTTAGGGATTTAACAGATGCCATTGCAGCAGATCCCAGAGTGGCCGTGCAAGAACACTTAAATTAGCAAGATTTGTGAGTGAAATATAAAAGTCCTGCTGGAGGGATGGGAACAACTCATGTCCTGATGGTTACCAGGAGGGGAAGACACCAGGGGAGTAAAATCTGGCAAGCAGGTAAGCTTGATGTGGTTGGGTTCAGAGCAGGGCAGTGCAGGCAGGTGTTGGCTGTAACCACAGCCACATCCTGGCTCAGATGGAAGGACACACCTGGATGGCAGCAAAAGGATGGGGCATCCTGCTGGAAGGTGCCAAATACCATGGGAGAAGGAAGGTAAATCTGTCCCAATCCACAGCCTACGTGGAGTGAGGTTCAAACTGTCTCACAGACCTTTTTTTGCTGCATTCTAGGCAACTTCCCTGTGTCTTCAGGGTGAGTGGGACCCTCATCAGGACTCCCTGTCTGTCTACTCTCCAAACATGGGATAAGAGACCTGGAAGCAGCTTGGGCTGGGAGCCAAGTGCACCTGACCATGGGAGGTTGGCTCTCTCTTCAAAAGGAGGAACACCTCCTCCCAGTATGGACACTCCTCTGACTTTTCTCACACGGTTTTAGTTCCAACCCAGGGCTGCACAACAGCTGACCTGTCTGTAGAGCTCAATTCCTGTTCCTCTGTTTTAGGTGGAACATCTCCAAGTGGGACTGCAATCCCTCCAGTCCTTAGGCTCTCTCTGTGTAAGGTGGGTTGGCCTTATTAGTTTAATAGGGGGTTTTTTTTGTGTCAGGGCAGAACCTGTGGCAAGGGCCACACCAGAGTTCGTGTGGGTGTCTCCCTGACTGATTTCCTCTCAGCTGCAGAGCAGCAGCTGGTGGGAAATTAATTGTGTGGCATACATTTACAAGTTAATTGCAGTTTCACTGAAAGGTGGGAAACCTGTGTTTGATAAATGTGGGAAGGAGGCACCAGGAGGTGCTTTCACTGCCTGGCCCCAGCTCTGGGGTTCTTGTTTCACTGTAGTTATCCCTGTCTGCTACACAGCAGGTCAGGGTCCCCTGGTGCTGAGAGAACACAGAGCAAGAGGAGCTGCTGCCTCAGCAAGTGAGCAGTGCTCAGCTCTCTCAAACAGATTTGCTTGTTCCTACATGATTCCAGTCCTAGTTTTTATTTTTTTGGGTGCTTTCTTGGTAGATTCCATAACCAGATGTTTCAGCCAGGCTTGAAGCACCCTTGGTAATGAGAGGGGGAAATACTCAGGTGGTCTAATTTTCCTCTGAGGAATTGCCTTTTCTTCAAAGGTCTCTGCTTGCTGTTCCACAATTACCTGCCTCTCTTTTTCCTCAGTGAGTGGCCTCAGTTGTGTTTTTCTTGATGGGCCTCACTGTGCAGGCTCACAGATGTGATGGGGAATGAATGAGTTGAAAGCAGAAGATGTCAAGCAATGGGTAAATGACGAGGGGAAGGAATTTAATACTCGGAATCACAGGAAATGAAAGGCAGCTCTGTTCATCTGCAAACAACAAATAACTTGCACTCCAGTCAGCAGTTTGTCTTCTATTCCTGTTCACACCTGCAGCAGGGGCAAGAAGGGAAAGTACTAAACCCCATTATCCTCAGAGTAAGAGATCAGAGGGAGGCAGAAATGAGACAATTTCCATATAGACGAAGCAGCAGAACACAATTTTGGCATGTTTTGACCATCTGCAAGAGGCTTCAGAGCTCTGAGGAGCGCTGTGAAAGCTGTCAGCTGGGCAATTGAATGCAGAACTGAGTCAGCCAAGAAAAGGCATGAACAAAGCCATGGGGAGAAGCTTCAAAGGAGGAAGAAACACCCCTTGCTGGACAGGTACACCTTTCAAATGCTGCCTGCTCCCAGAATTCTGGCAAGGAGAAGATATTTGGGAGCCCTGAGGAGGGTCCAGGCTCCATGTGCCAGAGATGGTCCCTGGGCTGTCACAGGGCTCAAGGCTGCAGGTGCCTGGCCTTGTTCAGATAATCTGAGTTGCCTTAATCTATGCAGAGCTCCCTGATCCTGACCCAACCATCCCAGTTTGGGCTTTGCTTCCTCCACATCTGTTCTGGCTTTTTGAGCCTGTGGTCATCCTTACACTCACAGAAGATCCATGAGATGCAGAAAGGTGTGAACACATGAAAATGAGCATCTGCCACCCATCTGAGACCATTCTCTGGTGGGATCAGAGCATGTGCAACACCTGGCCAGGTTGGATGGGGCTTGGGGCAATCTGGGATAGTGGGAAGTGTCCCTGCCATGGCAGGGGGTGCAACTGGATGATCTTTAAGGTCTTTTCTAACCCAAACCATTTCATGATTTTATGTTTCTGAGCTGATAATTTAAAAATATCTTCCTGATAACCACAGGAAGAGAAGTGCCATAAAAATCACATAGATTCTGATGTATTGCTTTGCTCAAATATCAATTTTATTTATGTATTTGTGAAGGACAGAAGCACATGGTGGAGTGTCAGTTTATGTTTTGGCTTTTAATCTGTTATTTCAGGGATTTCATGAGTTTGACTGGTCTTTCCACAACACCTGAGTTGTTCATCTAAGACCACCAGAGTCTGTAAATGGTTACTGTGTTGGCCACACTCAGCTTAGTGGATGGCATTAAATGGTATTTCATGGAATAAAAACCTGAAAGTTGGAGAGGAAGAACTCTCTTAAGGATGCTCCTCTTGGGATGAAGAGGTATTTCAACATTTCAACTGCCTCTTCAGCTGAAGAGGTGTTTCAGCTGCCAGCATTTCCACCATCAAATGGTGCCAAGAATTGCTATCTCCCATGGCCTAAGGGTCCCCTTGTGCCAGGGGACAGGGACATGGAGGTGAAGGACCTCTGCCTCCTCATGGCCCTGGGTGTGAACACAGCAGCAGCCCAGGGTTCCACCCACTCTGCACCCCTGTACAAGCTTTAAAAAGGGATTTTTATTCCACAGCTCTGAACATACAAACCTTCAGCACAACCAGGGTCCTGCCCAGCTCTGTGGTGGGGAGAACCATCTATTTTGTGTGAAGAACCATCTATTTTGTGTGAAGAACCATCTATTTTGTGTGAAGAGACACCCATTTTGGCTTCCTTTGGGTTCCTTTGATGCCCTCATGAGAGTTTTTACTGGAAAAGTTGCATCTGATTTTGTAGTCTTGACTCGAACCTCCTTCAGTCACCCCTTCCAGCCTGGGAACCACCCAGATGTGCTGCTGCACTTCCAGAAAGGCTGGGAATGCTGATGTTAAAGAGGGATCACGAGATAATTCTTCAAATATATTTTTAATGATAGGGAACAGTCGCTGCCACATTCTCTGTCTGTTTCCTTGGGCAAAACATTTAAACCTCCTGCACCCCAGCTCTTCTTCTGTGAAGCAGGGTAATAACTGCTCTCATCGTGGCTATTTCATGCCTGGGGGCACAATAGTCTTTTGCTATTTCTATGCAGAGTGCCTTCCACCACAATTATTGGCATGGAGACAACAGAGTAAGACAGAGCTGAGTTCTGTGGGCGTTTCAAGGTTTTCCCTTGGGGGTCCTGCCTTTTGAGCAGCCCCTCTTAATCCACCTGAGTCAGGTAAGGGCTGATAGTATTTCCTAAAATTGTCGTAGCAATGGTAAAGCAAAAGAGTGGGGGAAAAAATCTGCAACAAAACCCCCTTTGCCATTTTGCAGCAATGGTTTTAATATTCCCAGCTATTGTTCCAGATGTGACAATAATATAAAGTTTAAAGGCGAAAGGGGTGGGCAGAGGGGGCAGAGAAATCAAAGCAGACCATTAGGCTGAATGGTTATCAGGGCGGTTTGCTCCAGGCAAAGAGTTAATCCAGACCTGGGAGAGAGCACTGGTAGTTAAAGCCCTTTAATGGCCTAAGTCCTATGATAATTAGTCCTGCCCTGGAGGTAGCTAAGTGAGCTACTCCAGCCTGAAATGGAGCTCATCCACTGCTGAGGCCATAATCCTCTGTGCACAATGAAAGCTGAACTAATTCACTGAGTAAACACTTTCTCAGTTACTTACACGCTGTCTTCTTTCAGCCTGACACCAAATAGATTCACTTCCAAGAGCTGCAAAGAAAATCAACTTTTTTTCCCTCTCATTTTTTTTTAAAAAAAGCAATTGATCTTAGTTGAAATACATTTGGATTTAGTATCCAGGGTATAACCTGGGCAGATATCATCTCCTTTCTCCTGGCATCACAGAGCAGCTCCTTTATTTTAGCCCATTCCAATGGGAGGGAGAAGAAAGGCATTCCCCATCTATTACCTGCTCCTTTTCCACCAGGTATCCCTGGAAAGCCACATGCTGGAGAAGAGCAGGAGGGTGTGTGAAGCTGGAGAAGGCCAGGAGGATTCTCTCAATCCTTGAGTTCTGTGCCCTCAGCTCCCTCAGAGGCTCAAAGTGGGATGGAGGAAGAGCACATTGAAGTAGCAAGGAAGGAAACACCAAATCTCCTCAAACACTGCAGATGGCACCCATTCTTCCTGCTTTTCCTCCTTTTTGTTTTAATTAGAGGTGGAATTGGACATACCACAGCACTGTGGCCTCTGGGAAGACATTCCATGAGTGCCTGGTCTTCCCTGGGTACATTCCATGTCTCCTTCCCATGCTCCGTCCCAGCTCTACTTCCAAATCCACCTCCAACACACAGATCTGGAGTGCTCCATATTCCTCTAAAACATGGGAAAGGGAGCCAAGCAGGAATCAGGGGGGTGATGCAGGAACCTGCACTGCCCCTCTTGGTCTGAGCTGTCCCTGGGATCTCCTGCCCTGCAGTGACACCCTGGTGAGAGCTTTGATATCTTCACAGGTGTCCCTTGTAACTATCCCATTGGGAAAACCACAGTCATGGAATCATGGAATGGTTTGGGTTGGAAGGAATCTTTAAGCTTATTTCATTCTCTCCCATGGGCAGGGACACCTCCCACCATCCCAGGTTGCTCCACACCCCATCCGACCTGGCCTGGAACACTTCCAGGGATGGGGCAGCCACAGCTTCTCTGGGCACCCTGTGCCAAGGCCTCAGTGCCCTCACAGCCAGGAATTCCTTCCCAGTATCCCATCTAACCCTCACTGCCTTCACAGGGGAACAGGTTTCCCTTGTTTACACCAGAACTCTTTGTTAAGGCTCATTCTGTAGGACATTTCTGGACATTTCTGGACATTTCTGGACATTTCTGGACCACTTTCCATCCCATCCCAAGATGGTTGTATGAACTGAACTCTGTGAAGGAACATTCCTCTCCCTAGGCTGGTACATGAGTTTGGACACCCCCAAACTCAGCTATTGACACTGTCACTGTCCAAAGGCAGAGAAGAGAAATCCCACCCAAAAGGGGTGGTGGGGTTGCTTTAGAGCAAATGGCTCAGTCTGGGGGTTTGACATGTGTCTGAAACCACCTGTCTGCAAGTTTTGGTCAAGATGTAGCTGCAAATGAATCTGGTTTTGTGAGTCACTCCCCCAAAGCCTCCCTCGGCTGGTGTCTGGAAGTCTTCCACCCCACTGGGCAGGATTTGCCTGATTCCCAGGGAGCTGCCAGCATCTTTTCCTGGGCCAAGCAAAAATGCATAATTTTCTGCCTTCTCTTTACACAAGCACTTCCATATCTGTGGCCATCAGAAGGGGGTTTAGACCTCCAATGTAGGAAATATTTAATATGATTTCTTATCCAAAACCCCTCTTTCCCAAAGAGGGATTTTTCATGGTACTTGCTGGCCTTCAGTAGTAGAGGAAAACATAGAGGCAACTCTGTCTTGCCTTGATAAAAGAAGAAAAGTGAAATCCTGATCTAATTTTATACTTCCAAAAGGGAAAGACAGACATAAAAGGATCTGCCAAAGAGAAGAGTCTCATAATCAAAGGGGGAAAACAATAGACTTTATTTGTTTATTGGATATTTAAATATACCAAATTCATTATCAGCTGGAATCTGGCCCAGGAAAAGAAATCTCTGCAAAGAAAAATATAATAAAAGCTTTGTCAATGCTCTCTGTGCTCATCAGCATTTCTAGTTTTATGGTGACCAAATCATGGCCCACAGGTTGGTGAGGACAGGGCAGGAAGGGAGTGGAATGGAGGGTACAGGAAGGGCTCAGCCCATTCTTTGGGATGTGAGGCAGCCCAGGGTGGGGGTTCATCCCTCACTGATGGAGAACTGCAAGCCAGATTTCCTTATCTGCTCCCAGGCCACCGGGGAATTATGTCCTGTCTTTAGGATCCCAGCCCTTAAAAAGCCTTGGAGGAGCAGTTCCAGCTGGGAGAACTCTGGACATAGAAGCAGGGATGGCTCCTCTCCCTCACCTGCTGGACATCCCTGGCTGAACTCCCTCTCTGAGGTTTGGGCTGCTGGGTTGGGCATCCCTGTGGTGCTCTGAGAGCATCCCCAGGGTCCAGCCTGGCCCTCAGTGATGGGCAGAACACATCAAAAATGATCTGTGAGCCGTTTGAAGGGAGTGCAGAGGGAGGCAGGACACGCAGGCTCTGAGGGCTCTTAAGGCATGGAACGAGCTGGTGAGTGGTGTCACCAGTGTTGCTTGGAGCTAGGAGGGAAAAAATCCTTCTGAAGTGCATGTTCAGAGATAGTTTCTCCTTATGACGGGAAAATAGAAACAAAATGGGGGGGAAGAAAGGGAAAAACCACATCCTCTGCATCAGCAGCAGCTTCTGTCTCCAGGCTCTTTGGCAATGATACCTCAACCCACCCATTCAGCAGTCCATTATCACTTCCCTCCTTCCATTATTCCCCTTCAACCTTATCAGACGTAAGCATCGTCTCAGACGCTCCAACCGGAGCCTTGTAATTGTCCCTGGTTCGAGCTCGATAGCACCTTGAACCGCCAGAGTAATCTCTGCTTTAAAAAAAAAAAAAACCGGGCTCTGCAAGGAGATGATGCTCCAATTTGCCTGTGGCTATGCGGGATCTTTAATAGCGAACTCTTTTCTCTCTCCCTCTCCCGAGCTCGCAGATAAATGGGAAAATTATTATTTTTTTTTATTATTTATTTATCCCCAGCCTTTTTAGGCTGCCTGTTAGGCAGCGATCACAATATTTATTACAGGGTTTTGCAATATTATTATTAGTAGCTCCTGGGGGCAGACGGTAGAAGAGGTGGGTGGGGAAAGTAGAATAATATCAGACAGGAGATGTCTCTGGGGGAGAAAAATGAAATGGAAATGGCATTTCTTGGGCATCTCCGTGTGAGGAAGAGCCAGGCTCTGAGGGAATGACCCTTTCTTCTCACATCTAGGCAAGGTTTAGGCTGGGGAACCACGAGGCCAAGCAGGGTTTAATTAGGAAAGAAGCCACTTTTAATTTTATGCTGGGAAGGGAAGGAAAAATGCAAAACCCAGTTGAAAAAGCAGGTGAGGAGGATCTTGGCATTGCTTTGCAGCCTAAGACTCACCAGCATTTGTAGATAACCCCAGCTCATAGCCCAGAGAGCACACAAAAAATGAGAAAACATGAAAATCTCTCTTAAGTGAGGACCTACCTCAGGAGATTGGAGGCTGGGGGTGGCCTGTTATTACCTGAATTGATTGTTTCCTTCTAATTAACAAGACCCATCTTCCTGGTGGTGTGTGCCTGCTCGAGTGACCTCTAGATTCTCATGTTCCTGCCCCAAAATTGACTCTCCCGCTGCATTTCCCAGCTCCCTGTTTACAAAATGTCAGCTGGAAATTGCTGCCCATCATTTAATTGCAGACCTTACACTTGGGTGCTCGTATCTGTGAGTTTCCATGAAATCTTCATTGTTATCTGGCCTTTTATTCCTCATGTTTACATCTGGTAGGAAAACCTTTGCTGCTTTTTCCTTTAAAGGTGATTGCAAAGAGGAAAATGAATTAGTGCCAGTTGTTGCTTTATGATGTATATCTGGAAAGCCTCAGAGTGGGGGGAAAAAAGGGAAATCATTGAATTCTGAAGGTGCTTTTGCACGTTTTAACATTGAAAGCTGTGGACAAGTTATTTTTTTGACTTAGTCTCTCCAGAACATTAAGGAAGATGGAAGTTTATGTCATTAACAAGGGATACTCCTAAATCTAATAATTTGCAAGGAATACTCCTCATGACAGAGGGTTTATTTGTTGGATGGGGTGCAGAGGTCCAGCACCTCAGAGCAACCTCACAGAGCTTTGAAAGTGCTGTCTAACAAATCATCCACTGGCAGATAGGAAATTCCTTTTCTTCCCCCTCCGAGCCACGATGGAGGCACAACTCAAATCTGCCACTTGGACGGTTTCCAACGCATTTCCAAAGAGCACAAGGCCACGAGTTGTGATTATTTTGGTGCTAAGCCTGTCCCAGGAGATGGGATAGAGGAGCACTGCGGCATGGAGAGGCAGGATGTGATTCACAGCACTGCTGGGGATGTTCCACCAGCGCCGCGTTGGGAATGCGTGTTCCTAAAAGCATCCCTTCCTCGGGTCACTGCCTGCCTCTTGCTAAAACACCTCAAGTTTAAAAATATTTCCTCTCTGGTCACGTTAATCCTGTCCCTCATTCCCTCAGGGGTGGTGGGTGAGGTGCTTTTGTGGAGAGCACCAATGGTCAGCCTTTGGTCATCTGAACTGGCGGGTGAGAAGATCATATGCATTATTATATTCTAATTCATTACTAATTCATATGTATTACTATACACCAAATGTCTAAATTTTAAATTTCTAGGACTCTAATATCTCCCCCTCTTGTTTGAACTAGTTGTTTTTGTGTATAGGAAAGACATATGATATCTAAATATGATATATTAGCTAAAGCTTTACATTGTTTGACTGGTAACTCTGTACTACTAAAAGTAAGTAAGTGAAAAGCATAAGTATAACATTTGATAGAACCTTATATTTCTCTTAAACTATTATTTGACAAAGGAATTCTACAACACTACTAATCCTTAAACTTTTAGTCTTTGGTTGATTTGTGGTGGGTGAGGAGCTCGGTGGGTCTGGGCAATGCAGTCTTGAAATCCAGAGCTGTGCCCTGGGCTGATCCCCAGAGTGGGCAGCAAGAAAGGGATTGGGATTCTGCCCCTCTGCCCTGCTCAGGTGAGACCCCACCTGCAGAGCTGCCTCCAGTCCTGGGGCCCAACAGCACAAGGACGTGGAGCTGCTGGAGAGAATCCAGAGAACACCATGGAGATACTCTGAGGGCTGGACTCCTCTGCTCTGGAGCCAGGCTGGGGGAGCTGAGGGTGTTCACCTGAAGAAGACAAAGATCCAGAGAGACCTCAGAGTCTCTTCCAGTGCCCAAAGGGACTCCTGAAGAGCTGGACAGGGACTTGAGACAAAGGCCTGGAGTGGCAGGATGAGGGAGAATGGCTTTAAGATAAAGTAGAGTAGGTTTGGGGTGGGATATTTGGAAGAAATCCTTCCCTCTGAGGGTGCTGAGGCCCTGGCACAGGTTGTCCAAAAAATCTGTGGCTGCTCCAATCCTGGAAGTGTCCAAGGCCAGGTTAGACATGGCTTGGAGCAACCAGATAGTGGAAGGTGTCCCTGCCCATGGCAGGGGGTGAAACTGGATGATGTCTAAGGCCCCTTCCAACCCAAACCATTCTGCAGTTCCTTGATTCCATATTCTCTTGGGCTTAGGGGTTGTGTATCCTGGTGGGACTCATGCCAGCCCTGTTGCATCCTACAGCTCAAAGTTAGGCTCATTCAGAACTAGAAAAAACCAACAATCACAGATAGGTCAGGTTTGTTTCCCAAAGGAAGAGCTGGATCTGTGCAGCTGATCAGACCAGCAACAGGACCTCAGTGTCCTGGGCTGTAAATCAGCCCCTTGGATCCCTCATGCAAAGAAAGATCTCTAAACAAATTTTTTTTTTTTTTTTCTTAGACTGGCATGACTTGTGATTATGCTTTAGGATTTGTAAATCTGTTTTAGGATTTGTAAATCTATTGCCTGACTTCTAAGCCAATCGACTGTTTCAGAAGTCAGTCAGGGAGTTAAATCTGATGTGTAAAGTCATGGTTTGTAAATCAAACTGCAGCTCTCAGGTTAGCTGAGAGGATTTATGAATCTGGATGGAGATATCGAAATCTGGTTTGTAAAAGCACTGATTTAAAAATAAAACCCCCAAAGTGCAGCTTGGCCTTGGTGGGTGATGAGCCAGGAGGTGCAAGATGACCATGGCATGGACACCCAGTGCTACATCCACATCCATCAGCAGCCCTGGATTTCCCCTGCACTAGGAAATGAAAGCTCAGTGCTGCTGGAGCACACCAGGGTAATGGAGAAGAATTTGGGTGATGGGGAGTGGTTTCCCAGCTGTTCTCCTGCCCCTGGTGGCCTTCCCACACTGGCACAGGGGTGGAGCAGCATCTCTGAGCACCAAAAGCCCTCCATCCTCCTTTCTCAGCCCTCAGCATTCCAGTTTCCACCAAATCCAGGGCCCACTGCTTGGGAATGGCTGCGAGGCTTCAAAAGTTTTATGGTATAAAAGTTTTTCTTCTGTAAAAAAAAAAAAAAAAAGAAAAAAAAAAAAGAGGGGGGGAATCAAATTTCTACAGTTCTGAAACTTTTTTTTAAGCATTTAAATTTTAAGCTAGGGATTTATAAATGGGCTATTAAAGTTTAAGAGTTTCATTATAGTTTTTTTTAAAATCATAATTACTTTAGGTAGGGGAGGAGGGATAGATCTACTTTATTCCTAGTGGAAACTATACATATATATGAAGTATCTATATAAAAGCTGGAACTGAGCTTATATTAATACAGTTTAACTGATATTCAATAACTTCACCCTCCCTTTTTCCTATTGTCCATATTTAAATACTTCAAAAAGAATTCTAATCAAGTGGAAATTAATAGGGGAGGAAAGACTGGGGTAGCAGGAGAGGGCTCTAATCCCACTCTCTCTTAATATTTCAAAGTCTCTTTTATTTTCCTAATAAAAAAAGAGAGAGCGAGAGGGAGAAAGTGGAATTAATCCAGTGCTCTGAACTGTCCTCTCGTCTTACTGATTTAAATAAAATCCAAGAGCACATCACACCAGAAGGCCATTCCTGGCCACGTGCCAAGGTGGGCTCCCACCTCCCAACTTTCCCTCCCTGCCTGGCACTGGAGGTGGTCTCCCTCCCTGTGCTGACCCCCAAAAACATCCCCGGGGGCTTTGGGATGCCCTCCCACCCCTCTCTGCACCCACACAAGGGCAGGCTCAGCATCCTGGGGGGATTTGGTGCATCCAGAGCCCCAAGGACCCAGCTCATCCCTGCTCCCATGGGAACATTCCATGTAGGGCCTGGTGATGGGGTTAGATCGGGACAAGCCTGAGCATGAACTGCAGGAGAGGGAAATTCCTGGTGGATCATTCTGTGACAGAAGAAACCAAATATCCTGCATTTTTTTTTTTTGCCTTAATTTTTCTGTTTGCTGCTGCATCCAGCTGCTTGCTGAGGATGGGGGAGCAAAACCTCTTCTGACACCAGCCTTTCCCACTCCTTCTTGAGCCAAACCTCGGGTTTAAACCTGACTTCCTGCCTTGTTAGGGTGCTCTCAGCCCCAAGAAATTATTTCACCATGAACAGAGCTGGAGGCAGCCTTGCCAAAGCACCTCGGGCTGGCCGCGGTGCCTCCAGCCGAGCAGTAAATAACTGCTCTACGCGGACAGCAGCACTCACTAGATGGCACAGCACTCCTTCCCTACGGCTCTGGCCCTGCGATGTGTGTGTCAGACCCGCGTGGAGACAGCACCCAAAGCGGCCAGGATTTTCCTGTGGCAGTTCAGGTGTGTGGGCAGGGGGTCAGCACACACCCCAAAGCCAAGCTCAGCCTGGCAGGGGCAGCATCGGTGATCGAGGTTTGCTTCTCCCTGCCTGTGATGCCACACAAACCTCTGCCGTGGAGAGTCTTCTCCTTCTTCCCAGTTTGGCTCAGAGGCACATTTTGGGGAAAGCAAGAGGATGTTAGCACTCAGGAGTAAACACACAGCAGCTGTGACAATGTGGGATGATATAGAAGAGTCTCCCTTGGAGAAAATAGGTTGCAAATCTTCAATTTCAGCCCACCAACCTGGTTAACTGACAGGCACTTAAACAAAGCATTTCCCCAAACACTTCATTGTGGTGGTTTTTTTGTTTGTTTGTTTGGGTTTTAAAAATTTATTTTCATTTTAAATTTTGGAATTGGTCTGTTAAAAAAAAATCAGCCTTCTAGATTTCTCAATCTCATTATACAGAAAAAAACCCACATTCATTAAATGGGATATTAAGCTCCAAGGCTTAATGCACTACATGTGATGATGACCACGCAGTGTTGTTTTACCTTTTAAATTGCTGAACAGTGAATAATTGGTGTAAGAAACGCAGACAGCTGAGGTGTCTTCATTCAACTGCTCCAGAATTTAACAGAAAACAAACGAGAGAAAGAAAGAGCCATGGTTTTCAAGCATTCCAAGACAAATTATAGCACCAAGGAACACTCGTACCAGAGAAAACGTGAATTAAGATGACAAGGATAAAGAGTTTGCAGTGGTTTTGAAGCCTTTGGTTTCTTAGAAATTCAACCAGCAAAACAAAAAAGAAAATGATACCCACTCCCACAAAGCCACCAAGGATAAGAAGTTGGAAATAATGTTCTATTCCTGCCTGTAATATCTTCTTGTGCCTGGCTGGAAGTGCAGACTCTGCCCAGAGCTAATAACCAGCTATTAGTGACTGTGACCCAGCTGGGCACTCGGGGAGGGGGGAATCATGCCCAAGGTGTGGGTAGGAAATATAAGCACAGGGTTAGAAATAATAAGAAGAAATGCAAATTCATAAAGATTTTACTACCAGCATGTTGAGAAAGAAATTATTGCAGAGCCTGTCTGTCTTAGGAGAGTGAACAGCAGGGTGGGGTGTTGTGTGAAACTGGTGGGACCAGAAAGGAATCCCCATTACCCTGCAGCAAACAGGCCTGGAAATTTTGGCTGCCCTTAGAAAATGGGATTTCTGAGAGAGAGGGGAGGTGACAGGGAACTGGTTGTGCTGGCTCCTGGACGGCGTTTGCCATGGGAGGAATGGGGTGGACTCTCAGGGTGGACATCGGGGCCATTTTTTAATGGGAATGTTGATTACTGAAAAACTTGATTAGTTTTTTTTTTGGGAGGGGGTTGGGTTTTTGCTTGGTTGGTTTGTTTTGCTTAGTTTTTGTTTGTTTGGGGGTTTTTGCTTTGGTTGGTTTTTTGGTTTTGGTTTTGGTTTTTTTGTTTGTCATTTTGTTATTTTTTGGGTTTTTTTCCTTGTGAAAAAAAGATCTAGTTTTGTCTTACCTGCCTCAAAAAGGCCTGGGATTTGTACTTTCTGATCATCTTCTTCCCTGTCCATCAAGCTCCTCACCAGACCTGCAATCCCCAAGAGCCCCCAGAGTTCATCCCTGCCTGCACCAGTGTGGGAGGAGATCCCACAGCCCTGTCCCCACAGGCAGCAGCCCTTGGATCCTCCTGAGCCACGATCCATCACCTCCACAAGGTCCTGTCCTCCTTCACCACCTGCAGATGGATCCCAGATGTGACCTCAGGTGACACCAAAGCCACCTGCAAAGTACAACCCCTCAGGACAGGCTTATTCAGCTTATCCTGGTCTGTGACAAAGCTCTTCTGAAAAGAAAATGTCAAAAATGTCAGGATTTTCCCAAACGACCAGAACTCCCATTCTTGGTCAGTTGCTGCTGCCCTAAAGAGGTTGGTGATCTGAATGAGCAGGAACAAGTGAGGACAGAGAATCCCAGGATGGTCTGGGTTGGGAGGGACATCAAAGCCCATCCAGTGCCACCCCTGCCATGGGCAGGGACAATTTCCACTGTCCCAGGCTGCTCCAAGCCCTGTCCAGCCTGGCCTTGGACACTTCCAGGGATCCAGGGGCAGCCACAGCTTCTCTGGGCACCTGTGCCAGGGCCTCTCCACCCTCACAGGGAACAATTTCTTCCCAATATCCCATCTAAATCCACCCTCCTTAATCTTGAAGCCATTCTCCTTGTGCTGTCACTCCAAACCCTTGGAATACTCTCTCTCCATCTTTTCCTGCAGGCTTCCTTCAGTTACTGGGAACCAAAATTAGGTCACCCTGGAACTTCTCCAGACTGAACAATCCCAACTCTCCCAGCCTGTCCTCATAGGAGGGGTGCTGATCTTTGTTTTACAGAGTTGTGACATCTATGCCCTGCCTCTGATCCTTGGACATGTTGCATTGTTCCCCTCCCTGAGCAGTGGTCCACACTTTCTTCCAAAATAAAATGGGTCCTTGTCCTTTGCCCAAGGAATTCACTCCTTGTGAATTCACTCCTTGTGGTCGCTGCTTATTACCCAAATTATTTAAGCCACTGCTGAGATTTCTCCAGGATTCAGGAGGGTGTAAAGATGCTCTTTCTTTCCTGGCAATGCTTTCACAAATAAAAAAACCAACCAACCAACCCCAGTGAACGCATGGACACCTACCACACAAACAAATATCCATTTGCTACAACCTCCCACTCCACAAAAACCAGCCTGAACCTGGAGGAAAGGCTCTTACAATACCACAGGAATGAAAGATAAAGTGGTGTGAGTACAATAACCCATAAAACTCACCAAATCCTCCAGTTAGAATATAATTTTACTGGAAGGGGGTGGGGGGAATAGCTTTTCTCTCAAAGAAAAGGTGGTTTAAAATTAAAATTCATTAAAGAAGGCTGGCTGACACATTTCTGCATTCTTTGAGGAAGTATATCTGTTTCATTTAATGCACTGTCCAATTAAAAAGAAGTGGTCTCTTATTACAGATATGATTTATTCTCTGATAAACCACTGATTTATGGCTCACTGGGGTATGTATTTAATACTGTCAAAAAAAAAATAAAATGAAAGGACACCCAAAACTATCTGCAGTGCTACAGTGACTCAGTCTGAAAAGGATCTGAGGAAGCAAAGACCCCTGGGAGTTAAATGTAATCTTTGCCTGGGATAAAAGCACTGGGAACTGCTGATCTTCACAAAAGGATCCTTTGGCACAATCCTGAACTACCCTGCAGACGCTCACTCTTCCTCTCCTCCTGCTCTTCCTCCTCTTCCAGCACCCCAACCAAGGAACTGTAGGAAGGCACCACTTTTAAACAGAAAAAAAACCAAGCCACAAAGTGAAAATATGGCATAATCGGAATTTTCCTCCCAAATTCTGAATGCCAGCAAAGTGGTGCCTCTTGCTACTTACAGGGAATAATTCATTTGTTAATCTCTAATTTAGAAAAATAATTGGGATTTTTTTTTTCTAGGCAGCTTCTTTTGGTTTTTTTTTTCCCAAATTGGAAGTCTCATTTTGCTGATGGGAAAACAGGGGGCCAGGATAAGCAAAGTGTTTTGCTTCCGTTCCCAGCACACTTTGCAGCAGCCTGGAGGAGGGACAGCAAAATTTCTCCATGGGTGGGAGATGGGAGCTTTCCTGCCCTGGAGCTTCTTGGTCCCCATTACAGCTACACAAAATTGAGGAATCACCCTCTCCTGGTGAAATCCTCTGGGAGAGGTCAGGAATTTGCTTCTCTCCATCACTGAGCAGGGGAGGGGAGATGGACTTGCTTTATGGTGACATCAGGGATCCTTGAACCCCAGCAAGCTCTGCCTCCCAAAGGATTCCAAT
This sequence comes from Argya squamiceps, assembly GCA_037834095.1. Classification (NCBI taxonomy): domain Eukaryota; kingdom Metazoa; phylum Chordata; class Aves; order Passeriformes; family Leiothrichidae; genus Argya; species Argya squamiceps. Next base: position 20,763,974 of record JBBMKD010000013.1, on the reverse strand, counting down.
GACAGAAGTGGGAAAGGGGGAAAATTTTCACTGCTTCTTCCCTGGTACAAAGGCATGGAGATGGAGCTGAACCTGTGCTGCAGATGTGCATCCCTGTACCCATCAGCTTGTCCCTCCACCTAGTCCAAATTCCTAGGACGGAGTAGTGATAGTCTTAAATATTCCAGCAGATTTAGCTGGACCTCAGAAATAAACTGATGAAGAAGTAACAGGTTTTCTGTTATTGGGATTTTGCCTCTTCAGAAGGAGCAGAAGTCCTGTTCTCACCGATTTTCCCTTTCACTGGGAAATGTCGGCATCTTTCCAAGAAAATAAATGACCACCAAAGTAATTTAATTGCTGCCCAGCCTTGTAATTAATACCAAACTGTGAACCTCTGCAAGAATAGGAAGTAGCAGCAAAATCCCCTGTTTTTCTCTGTCAACTCCACCTCATCTGTTTGATGAGCAGAGATGGGAATGATGAGAAAAAACAGAGAAATTGGTCATAATTCCTCACTTCTCCCCAGATGTGCCCACCCTAACCCAGAAAGTCTCTGCAGTTCAAAGGCAAAATGTGTCCTCTTTTCTTTACACACTACAGGTGTCTATTTCCTTAGAGCTGGCAACAGAGCTTGGATCAAGGATCATAAATCCAAGATAAAGAACTATCTTGTAAATAGAAAGAAAGCCCTGGGAGTGATCTGCCTCTATTTGCTTCTCATGTGTTCTTGAAAAACCTGGTCCAAAAAAACCCCCAAACCAACAAAACCCTCTGAAAAAGTGATGGCATTTAACTAGAAAAGGTTCATCTGAAGTATCACTTTCTCACCAGGTACCCCAGGGAAATGAGGTCAAACACAGGCAAGGTCCCCATACAACATGGAAATGCCCTGCTCAGGGTTATTCTCCACTGAAAGCAGAAGGGTGTGATGGTGAAAACAAGTCTGGGGACAACACCCGTGCTGCTGGTGTTGGCAAAGAGGCACAGTGGCCTCAGGCTCCTGGAAGACTTTCAGATAAATCTGCAGGTGACTGATAAATCCTGGCCTGGTGGCTGAGTGCGCTCTCACCTCTGCGGAGCTGGAAGGAATCTTTACAGATGGGCTCTCCATCCTGCTCCAGGGAGAGCTGAGCTCCTCCACTAGGACCTTTTGGAGCAGCCTGTCCTCCTCCTGCCCTGTGCCCTGGCCACAGGCAGCTCTGAGCACGGGGACAAGGCTGGATGGCCTCTCCCGTGGTGATTCTCCGCACAGAGCGCCCCGCAGCCAGCCGGGAAGTGTTAACTGGTTTTTCCAGATACCATCAAATACATTTAAACAAGCCTGATGCTTGAATGCTTTTTGCATCGGGTGTGTTATACATAAAATATGTTGAGTCAGTGATAGTGCCCTTATCTAAAGACAGAAGCCAGCAAAATTTCACCTGGTGCACTTTGTCAGATTGTTCCTTGACACAGACAACCTGCGGCTGGTGGTGACAGCAGCTGATCCCATCAGGGACAGGGAGCCTCCACAGGGAACAGCTCCCTGCTTGCTGTTTGCTCTCCCTGCCCACTGCAGCTGGGAAACCAACGGGAGAGCAAAGAGCATGTCCAGGTGGGCATCACAGATGAGCAGAATCATGCCAAGACTGAGACTCTGCAGTTTTCCCCTGAAGACACTTCTTGGGTTGAGCTTTGGGTCTCTAAGGATTAATCACAGCCTTGTATTTTTCTACTCAGACAGTGAAATGAGAAATGGTTTTGGGTTTACCCATGCACATAAAGCTGGTTAGGGCTGGTGTTGGTGCTTTCCATGTTGCCACAGCTGCATGAAGTTCCTGCAGCCCTGGGGACCTCCTCACCTTCTGCCTGTGGACATCACCACAAAGATTTGGCCTTGGTTACCAGATCTCCCAGGCAGGGGAGTGGCCTTCTCCAATCTATGCTGGGCAGGAATTGCATGTCCCTCCCAAATGTGCCTCACAAATAAGCAGACCCTGTAGAAGACCCTAAATCCTACTCAAATGCAGGACAACAGCCCCAGTGAAGGCACGGCTCCTACACCTACAGATCCATTTCTGGCCTTGCCTGCAGATCCTCCACATTACCACAGGTCTTTCTTGGTCTGAACTGACTTTCCCAGGGTGCAGAAGAGCATCTGGAGATGTGATAAACCTACACAACTTGCCTTTAGCCTTTTTTATGGAGTTGGAGTTTGTTTTCTTGTCCCACCTCACTGTTGAAACAAAGGTTTGAGACATAAGTCTGTGGGTTCATTTTTAATGTGCAGCCATTTTCGTGTGTGACCACAGTGAATCCCTGCAGCTTGCCCATCCCATCCCTCCCAGTTTCTCCCTGGAACCTGGGGGATGAGAGCCCTGCTGGCCTCAGAGGGGTGCTGGAAAGATAAACACAGTGATGCACCCAGCAGCGATGGGAAGGGAAGCAGATAAGAACCCAGGCTGGAGAACATAGGCACAGAAATTATCTGAAGGCAGGAAAAGGATTATCTCTGTGGAATGAGTCCCACTCTGCTGAACAGGGGGGTTCACCTGGAAAGTGTCTCCTTGCTACACCTTTGGCTCCACCACAAGCACACACAGCCCACACATCCACCCACCCCTCTGTCTGAGAGTGTGTTCACACCCCCCACCTCCATTTCCAGCTGGCTTTTGGCTGATTTGGGCTCTTGGAAATCAAACCACCAGGTGGGACTTGGATGTGTTGTGACTTCTTCAAGTTGAAGCCTGCCTTTGAAATCTCAGCTGTGGCTCAGCCACTCTGCAGTGCAGCTTCTGCTTCCAGTGCCCTTTGCAGCCAGACAATCTCTTTGTTAATGCAGTGCATGGACACCTCTTGACCTCTTGGACACCTGGGTTTCTCCCAGCCCCCTCACCTGGGAAAAGGGTGAGAAACCATCCAAAGAAGGGCGACTTGGGCTGTCTTTACCACCAAGAGAGCAGCCTTGCTGTGAAACTCCACAAAGGACCAAGAACTTGCTCTTCATCTCTTCTCCCTCTCTCCCCCTCTCTCGCCTTCTCCCACCTCAGAAAGTAATCTCATCCTTTCGTCACATATTATTGAAATCCCAGCTCTTAAAAAAAAACCTCTCATTTTTTGCCCAGACTGAGAGCATGTCATTCGGAAGTGATGTGCAAGGCAGGAGATAACCAGGTAGAACTCAGCGATTCGCCACAGAAAATGGCTCCATGGATGGTTGTAATGCTATCAGAGTCCGTCCCTCAATAGCTCTTTACCGCTCCCAAGCTCAGAATCTGCTGATTCAAGAACTTTGCCTGTGCGGGCGGAGGAGGAGGGGACGGGGCTCAGGGGAGATGGGAAGGTGTGTAAAAATAGAGCATTTGCGCTCCGGACGGAGCACAGAATAATGCAAAAGCTCTGCTTTCTTCCCTGTTTTTTTTTCTTTTTTTTTTTTTTTTTTCTTTAAATTTTTTTTTCGGTGCCGCGGGAGAGGCGGCACAGTCCCCCCTGCCCGCGCTCCCGGGCTGTGTCCTCATTTCATGCTTTAGTTGTGCTGATTGGGAGGGCTGAATCCCCTCGGCTGGATGCTTAGTGCAAACCAGTTGCTCTGCCGGATGAAATGGAGAGAGGTTAGAAGCTAACTCCGTGCAGACAGGGGATTTTCCAAAGGCAAATGGGGTCTCTGAGGGGGTGCAGCTGCAGGAGTCCCTGGGCCAGAAGGTCTCATATTGCCGAGATGTTTGGAGAGAAGTGTCCCACACAGCTCTCATTTCTCCAGAAATGTGTGTGTGGCTGGGAAACAGAGGAGGTGGTGGTGCACCTCTCCTGTGAGTGAGCACAGGGAGGGGAACAAAGCCCAGCTCTAAGCAGGCAGGCAGGTGGGAGCTGGGGAAGAGACAAGTACAGACAGTTGGGGTCCTACCAGCATCTCCACCACCTTCCTGGATTTTAACCCTGACTCCCTTCTTTTAACTTTAGATATGAGTGAGGGCATGCAGAACATTTTGGGTGGATTTGTAAAGCAGTGCATTAAATATCAAACCATCCTTTTGGCAGATGAGGGACCCCTGTCATTGGGAACTTGGTGGGGCTGTAGCAGCCAAGGCAGCACAGTCTCCTCCCAAGAGGGGATCCAGCAACTGACAGGGGGTTGTTCCATGGGAAAACCGTGGATGGGAAACCACTGCAGGCTTCTCCCATTCCATCTGCCCCATTCAGATGCTGCCCAGCCATCCCAGCACCCTGCCAGCCTCCCATCCCAGCTCCCACACACCTCACCAGGCTGCTGGTGTTGGATTACCAAGGAACCAGCCCCACCATCTCCCTGTGGGAGAGAAAACAAAGAGATTTGAGTGCTCAGAGAATCTTTTTCCCTTGTCTGCCATATTCCATGCTGGGGGGTTTTGTATGAAGTGCATCACTGCAGGGCCAGGCAGCTCCTTCCTGCTTTCCTTTTGCTCCCTGAACCCATGAATACATTGGCACCCCCATGCAGCTGTGAGATTTCACCCCCATCCACCCTTCCCATCCAAGGTGAACTGGCAGCCAGGCCTGGCCTGAAGTTTCCTGTCAATTTTCCAGTCCTCATAAATTTAGGAGCCGTCAGCAAAGTAAAGGAGGATCACAATACCATACATGGAGAACTGCATAATCTTGGAGACGAGAGTAAAGGAAATGGGATGAAATTTAAGACTACTAAATGCAAGGTCATGCACTTGGGGATTAACAAGAAATTCTGCTCTAAACTGGGAGCTCATCAGTTGGAAATGAGAGAGGAGCAGAGACATGTGAGTGTATTAGTTAACCAGAGAATGGCTATGAGCCACCAGGGAGTTGCACTGTGGAAAAGCAGGAGTCTCAGCATCCTTCAGGTGAAGCATTCCCAGTTCAGACCAGTGGCACTGCAGTGGTGCTATGGGCAAGATTTCACTTGGGGAGTTCTCTGCATGGAAAAGGTTGTCCTATCCACAGGGAAGGATGGCCAGGGGAACAAAGAGGTGTTAAGGAAGGATCTTCACAGCTCTTGGTTGAACTATTAGAGAAAAAAATTTAATTCTTCCTTGTAGAGGCAAAAGGAAAGGCCAAAAGACCCTGTCGGTGCAGAGCAAATGAAAAGAGCATCAAGTGGTGTATTTGGAAATTGCAAATATATTGGCAGTAACAAAGCAGGGGAGCTGTGGAGTGTAAGCCCCTTTGCCTGTATCCATGTGCAGCATTCCAGCTGGGAGCCCTGGCCACAGCCTGAGTCATCTGCAATCATCTCGTGGGAGGTTGCATGGAGCCAGCAGCAACCTCTGAAACAGAGATACAAGACTGACCTGTTGAGACAGGGCTACCAGAAACCCCTCCTAAGCCATGGAGCTTTTCTCAGCAGCAGGAAGAAGGACAACTTTATATTGAAGTTTTCCAGAGCTGCTACAGTTGAGGTGGGAGCTGGCCTCTCCTGCCAGGAAAGCTGCTTTCCCTCTTCCAGCTTTGCCCTCTCCACTCTGTGTTCACCAACTTCAAACAAATTAATCTGAACACAGAACAGATGAGCTGGAGGTGGTACCTGGGAGGGTATTTTTGTAGTTGCTTTGCTTTCTTCCCTCTTTCCAGTGAGGTTAAAACTTGAGGCTGAGGGAGTGTGGATGATTTTTTTCACATCCCTGTCACGGGTTGTCACCTTCTCCCCAGCCTAGGTAGGTGTCTCAGTCTTTGGGGACCTCCCATGCCAGGGAACTTCACACCCTCTGCAGCTGCCTCCCACAAGGTGCCATGGGGGATTTAGTGTAAAGACCTTGGAATAAAACACGTGCTGGGAGCAGGTTTATGCTCTGTATTTACTCACACAGGAGCAATGTTTCAAGCTGTGCTAAGGGGGCTTTGTCACTCTCTGCACAAAAGACTCTTTCTCACTGCACAAAGAAATCTTTCCCCTTGCTGCCCTTTTCTCTGCTTTTCCCCTCAATGAACACAAACCTCCTGGTATGTCCCAAGCCTGTCCCAGACCTCACTTGGCATTTCCCACTCTGCTTCCACCAATCCTAGGTTTTGACCAGTTTCTCAAAAGTGTCAAGCAGCACTTTCCCCTGAGCAGCCCTCTCACAACCTTGGCCAGTTTGAGGGTGTTATAGCTTCTGGTGGTCTACACAGAGCATTTTGTGTGTGTGATCCACCATGAGCATAAAAGAGGAAGGAAGAAATCCCAGGTTGCAGTGGTCCCACATTTTCTGTCACCCTAATGCCATTGCTTATATGGACAAACCATGGCTCATGGTCTGTGATCCAGTGGGATGGAGCAGCATCAAACCCCAAACCACCCAAGTGCTCCTTTGGCCCTGCCAGGCCACAGCATCCAAGTCCCAAATTGAGATCAAAGAGCTGCCAGGGTTGAGTCTGAATCCCCCAAAAAACACCTTCAGGATCCTTCTCAAGCTGTGCTTTTGTGTCCTCTTCTGTGACTCCAGCCACTTGTCTTCCTTTTTTTTTTTCCAGCCAAAAAAGTCCTGCCAAGAAGAAAGTCTTCAGGGTCTGCTCACATTCCAGCAACACTCCGGCCTCCAGAAGTCCTTTTCACAGCACACAATATGGCATTGTGATTAGATATAAACTGAAAGTGTATTTCCTGCCCTTCAGTAATTACACTGGCTTATGGGAGCTTTATTCAGCATGAAGCTTTATTATTCTGCAGAATGAAATTCTGTATAATTTTCCTCTCCTCCAATGCGCAGATGAAAAATCATATTTTGGTCCGAGTTGGGAAGAAAGGCTCAGTTATCACTTGAGAGCGTGGTGTTATTTTCCCCCGGAATTAAAAAATCCATCTGGGTGTACGACCCCGCTCACCCTCCTGCCTCTCCATTCAGCCTTTTGTATGCATATGAACCTTATCAATTTCCAGTGCCTCGGAGAAGGGAACCACAACAGCCCCCCCAGCCCTCCCCACTCTAATGGAAACACGTGAGCTGGAGCAAGAAATGAGCACAAACCCCTCCTGCTCTGCTGGGGAAGGGAAGGGAGGTGCACAAAGATTGCCTTGGTTTGTGGCTGTGGTCTGTCAGCATCCCTGTGATCCCACTGCCAGCCAGGGATGTTGGGGCATGGATACAATACTGGCATCAAGCAAGGCTTGGCTCCGAAACCAACCTAAAAAACCAACCAGCTTGGCCACCAAAGGCGGGAGTTGTGCCTTGTGCAGGCACAGCTCACTCATCTCACGTCGGATGTTTTCTCCCTGGCATCTCTGTCTCCAAAAGAGGACTTGGAAAGGCTCTGATGGGTGGTGTCCCACACTCCCATGTCTGTCTGTGGGAGCTGGGAATCACTCTGTGCCCTGGGCACTCCTGGGATACTGCTGTTGCTACCATGTTTGGGTGTAATGAAAGATGACAGTTTCTCTAATAGCAAAAGCTTCTCTTGTTGTATTGGTCAGGAAAATTAGCCTGGAAACAGAATTCATCTGCCTAAATTTGGTATCTGTGTCACGTGAGTTACACAGGATGAGCCCCTGTGTGCCCAGATCAAGGCTGGATAGATCTTTGAATAATTCCTGGTTGCCTTTTCCTTGTAATTTCATGTGGATAAGCTGTGCACATTGCAAGAGCAGGCTGAAGTGAGACGGTGATGGCAGGCAAGGATCTTGAAAAACACAAAATAAAATACTGGTGGTTTATTGGGAATGCTCAGTGGGACTCCCACGTCAGTACAGAGATCCCTGGCAGCTGTGTGTGATCTGGGATCACTCAGATGGCAGCTCTGATCAGTTTGTCTGGAACACCAAGGAAGGGAAGAACACTCCCCCAGCACCCTGGACTGAGTTACCCAGCCAAGGGCAGCGGTGAGATCCTTCATGGGGGCACCTTATGTACCATTCAAGCCAAAAGCAGAATAGAAGACAGTCCCTGTCCTGTAATTCCTCCATGCTCAACTTCACCCAGAACAGGCATTCCAGCTCTCCAGTCTCCTCCACCTAAGAAAGTCCCCCATCCATTCCTGCACAAACCACCTTAATAGCCCCCAGATGACCTTGCTGTGACCCTGCCCAGCCCCTGTCCTGTCTGCATTTCTGCTCCTTTTAAATATCTACTTCTATCCCAAGCAGAAAAGCAGAAACAGTAAATCCATTGCATTCCACTCCTGTTTGTTCTCCTCTGGTTGGGTTCTCTAACTCCAGAAAGCCTTGAAGAAGCCTCCACTTCACACACCTCCTCTGACCCAGATTTCCTCATGTCCCCTTGGGAAGTTTGGATGTGACACTTCCTGCTCCCCTTGTTCCAGTTGTCCTGGTCACAGCTGTGTGGTTTTGTATTAGTATCCCATCATGCTGGAGATGGGTTAGGAAGGTCTTGGAGGTCTGGAGCTTTAGATGGACACTGACTTCCAAAAATAAAGACACTTTCTTTGCTGTTTGATGAACAAGACTCCAACAATACAAGCAACTGGCCCATGGTGGAGGGGTCAGAGTGAGATGGTTTTTGAAGTCCCTTCCAACCCCCAAAATTCTGGGATTCTGTAAATACTGGAAGAAAACGGGCACAGTTGGATCATCACCTGCAGCATCAGGTGCTGCTGGACTGGATGTGGAAGGGAGGAATTTTTGGAGCACAAAACCACCATTATTATTCAGGGTTTTCAATGGAAATGCACCAATTAAGGGGAAAAAGGAGGTGAAGGGAAGATGGAGAGAGATCTCAGGGTTTGTTTCCTGCCCCCTGCTGAAGGAGAGAGGGGGAGGGAGGGCAGGGCTGTCCATTTAGGAGGTCAGCAGTGAGCAGGGCTATCAGATGCCCTGCCAAGCTAATTCCTAATTGGAGCAGTGTTTGTCAACACCGACAGAGCCTTAATGCAGTGTAATCGCTGGAGCCACAAGCCCTGATAACGATCTAAATCTCTGCCCACGTGTCACCGCGCCCAAGCCTGAGCTCTGGGAGGGGCTCTGCAAACACCCCCTGCTTTTCCTACTGCCCAAAGAAGGGAGAGAAGACACTGATGAGAGGAAATGAGGGGAAAAAAGGTCGTGCTGCTGGAAAATTCTTTAGAGGTTTCATAGTTGAAACTGGGTCTTTTTCATTGGACAAGAAACACTCCACTAGAATGAACATCTGCCTCCAAAAACAGATGCACAGTAAACCACCAGTTGTTTCAGGATTGCCTTGGCTCCTCATATAGTCCTTCCTACTCTGACTCAGCTGTCTTGGAAAAGCTTCTGTCCACCTTTGTGGATTTTTCCCCTCACAAGGGCTGTAGGAGGCAACTCCATAGAGAAGTGCGTCAAGTGTGGAGCAAGGATGAGCTTTGATATAGGTCAGCTTTGAGTTCTGTGGGTGAATCAAGTCCTCCAAGTTCAAGAATCTCTCCTGACACAGGAGGTGAGCTAAGGATTTTGTCCTTAACCGCTGAGGAGTTCAGGGTTTTCTTCACTTACAGGTGACAATAAAGGGGTTTGCACTAGGGCAGGACCAATGAGCACAATTATAAAGGCCATCCTGGGTTACCTGGGAAAATAAGTTCCATCCACGTGTCCAAATTTATTTGAGGATGCATGGAAAGATCTCACTATTATCTTCATGATTTTTTTCTTGAATAAATGCAAGCTGCTCTTTGCAGGGTATCACTAAGCTGACCAAGATCCTCCTGTGGTCTCAATAGGAGAAAAATAAACAGATTTTCTACTACGAGTTGTGATGCTTCCTTGTAGCTCCCCTAAGGCATACTGGGATATCAGGATGCAGATCAAATCCTTTTATCTTGTAGGGTTCCACTCTTCCTCCTATTACTGATGGCTCTGTGGATACAGGGATATATTTCCACTACAAAAAACTCATGTTGTCTTAATAAAAAGTCAACAGATGTGTCCTAAATCCAGACAAGAATTGCTGAAAGATCTGTGGAGGAGGAAGAGGTCAAAGGCTCCTCACAGATGGGTTTGACCCCCCAAAATGTCCTGGCTTGTCTCATACCTTTGAGTTGTTGGGGCAACCACGTTTAGCAAAGTTGCTGCAGAGCTGCAGAAGTATCGCTTACCTTCTCCTCACTCATTATCCTGGGCTGCCATTTGGTGCCTGCTGTGCCTCTGATGCTCTTGGCAGGATGCAGAAGGAAAAAAAGAAAAAAAGAGACGCCCAGGTATCTCTGCCTTGCATGGATTTATGGAGAGGTAAGGAAATGCATTTTCCATGTCTCCGAATTCTCGCCGTGACCACGCGAGGCCACGGCTGTCCTTGTGCATAAACAACACCAGGAGTGAGTTATTACCAGCCCCAAAGACCAGAGCTCCTCGCTGGAGGGGGCTTTTGTCTTTCCTTCCACGGCAGCTCCAGAAGCCTCTGAGCCAAGCCTCCCCATGGCATGTGCTCTGCTTACCTGTGATTTATTGACGATAATCACGGGGCGAGCCATTTGTAATCAAACGTACAACAAAGACATCCTCGTGCTGAGAGGCAGTGATAACGCACCATTTAGTAATTTTTGTGCAGTCAGTAATTTGGAGAATGAATGATAATTTCCTGAACTGAGAATCTGCACTGACAACCCTTAGTGCTATTCACCTCGTGAATAAAGATACCTTCCTCTCCATGTCTCGTGATAAATTCCTTTTATTAGGGCCACTTATGTGGGACTTTATCTTAATCGTCTTAAGTATGGGGCAGTCTCTGTGCTGAGGTTTGGTCGTTTTTCATTACGACCTCCAGCATGCTCTGGGAAGTAAATAAATACCAGGCAGTGATATGAAAAGTCATTAAGTGAAATGGGCTTTGCTAAGGCAATGCTCTGACTGGCTGCAGGCAGCACATCTGCACCACAGGAGGTGCTGAGGAATGGGGGGCATCTCTTACCTCCACCTGAGGAGGATGAACTGTCCAACAGGAAAATTGGATAGTTTTAACCATCATAGATGGCATTGAGTGCCACCAATGCACTGCACTGCTGCAGTTCCAACAGTGTCAGAGTCACAGAACAGAACCATGGAATGGTTTGGGTTGGAAGGGGCCTTAAAGCCCAGCTCCTCCCTCCCACGGGCAGGGACACCTTCCACTATCCCAGGTTACTCCAAGCCCTCTCCAGCCTGGCCTTGGACACTTCTGGGGATGGGGCATCCACAGTTTCTTATTGTTTAGGCCAAGCAAGGAAATGTATTTCCTGCAGCTTTGGATTTTCAAGTGAAAATGGTCCATGAAAAGCCAAGGGGATTTTAGGATCTAGTCAGGAGCTCTGTTTGATGCCCCTCATGCTGTAGTGCTTCATGGGGTCTGTTTAAAACTGGGGGATGGAGTGCTGGAGGCAACTGGTTCTAAGCTAAATGGCTGCTCTTCACCATGTCACAAATCCAAGCTGGGAGCTGCCATCCAACAGCAGGATGAACCAGAAGCTCCATTCTCCATTTCTGAGCTTCTTGGACAGCATCCTCAGAGCTGGCAGCTCCTGGGGGCTGGGTGGCCCTCTCCTCTTTTCCATCTCAGACATGAATCACACAATGTCTGTGTGATCCAGTAAGGAGAGGTGACATGGTTCCTCCTGCTCTGTATCCCTGATCCATCTCCTCAGCACTGTCCTAATGTTGGATAAGACATTTCATGGAGCAAAAATGTGGGGGGTGTTTTCCTGTACGCAGTGAGAGGGCTGACAAGGAATCCTGTTTCTGTCACAGGAATGGGTTTTGCTCTTCACTGGTGTTTCCAGCATGGACAGGGACTCAATTTCTCTGCCATCAATAGCATTTCCAGGGAATAAACAGCATTACAGGTGAAGGCACAGCACAGACTGCCAGCTGTCTCTCAGGTAATTTGGACTGTGGTCACCTTCTGAAGGCCAAGTGTGGGCTGTGCACTGGAATTGTTGCCTGTGGCATTCAGATTTTTTGTTCTTTCTTGGCTCTGAGCACTCAGCTCCCCGCTCCTCTCTTCCCTTTCCTCATTGCAGCTGTGATTTAATTCCAGACAGGCAGCAAAGTTTGGAAACATGCAGATTATTCCTGTTCTATCTTAATCATCCTCACCAGGGAGAAACAGAAGAGGAGAGGTTTTTAAAACACTTGGATAAAATGAACTGGAACGATGAAGTACATTAAGAACAGGAAAATCTAAATGAGGTGGAAATAACGTCTTTATTGAAAGGACACATTTTAATCTCTCTCTCCTGCACTTACATGAACACACCTGATGCCAAGGCAGGAGGAAAAGGTATAAGCTGGGAGACTGCCCTGGCACTCAGTCTTTGCCAGCTGTGCCTGTGGCACTTCCCAAATCCTGGCACTGCAGTCTTCCAGCCAATGGCCAGCGCTGCAGGAACCTGCCACCACGGAATCATGGAATGTCCTGAGCTGGAAGGAATTCCCGGTGATCACTGAGTCCAACACCAGTGGAATCCACTGCAGGCTGCTCCTGTGATGCTGCTCAGAGGGGTGGGAAGCACCCACCTGGAGACAACCCCTCTTATTTCACATCCACATGCAAATTCCACATCCACAAGGATCCGTATGGGGGAGTCTGTAAAGGTGTTCTGTGGGGCAGCTGTTGGTGATAACTTTGAGGTGCACTGACCTGGGAATTTGTGACCCTGAGGATTCTGGATATCAAGAGAAATCTTCAGTGAGAGCCAAAAATTGAGAGAGTCCATTCCAAAACGTGTGACCTGCTGGGATGGTTGTACAACAAGGGTGGACCATGCTATGCTCACCAAGCAATGGACCAAGCAGGAAATGGCTGATTTTGGAGACTCCATTGCTCAGGTTTGTGGCACAAAAGAGTTTTCCCCTCCACCTCTATTCATTACAGAGCCAAAGATCTAAACATTTCTAAATTCACAACGCTGCCCTGAAGAGGTCCCAATCATCATCTGCCAGTAGGGTTGGGCTTTTTGACCTGATCAGAAAAATGATCTTTTAGATAGAAAAGATATCAAAAATGAAGTATGACTCCCTCCACTGGCCTGAAAGAAGGCAGGTCACTGGGTGAATTTGGGATTTTAATTTTACGAATCATCTTTTGAACCGTGCTCATTGTAGTGCTTGATAGAGTCTGTTTCCCTCCTGATCCCACTGATTATAGATTTTCTTCTCAGTGGCCTCTCTCATTTCTAATGTGCTGCTATTATTCAAAGTGATTAATTGAAGTCTTTGGTCAAACCTGTACCTGGATATGAGCTTTAACCATGGATGTGCCGTTCTGAAGTCGTGTTCTTGATCCGTGTTTCCACAGGGCAGCATCCAACATTTTCAACACTCCAGTGGTTTTATTTCCACAACAGACAATGCATTAAGAGACAAAATGAAATAGATACAGTTGGAAGAAGTGCACAAGGATCAGAGTCCAGCTCCTGGCCCTGCCCAGACACCCCAACAATCCCACCCTGTACCTTTTCCAAATGCTCCTGGAGCTGTGGCAGCCTTGGGGTCATGCTCATTCCCTGGGGAGCCTGGGCAGTGCCCAGCAGCCTCTGGGGAAAGAACCTTTTCCTGATATCCAACCTAAACCCTTCCCTGACACAGCTCCAGCCACTCTTTGGAATATTTTGCTGTCTCTGGACACAGAGAGCAGAGGTTGGAGCTGCCTCTCAGGAGGAAGATTAGTTGAGGTTGTGGGGGAGGATGAACAAAGATGGCACAAAAATAAATATGAAGGATGACCAACAGTGGGCTTGTCAGACCTGGGGGAGGATGCCAGAAGGAGGGCTGAAGGCAGCTGCTGCTTTCCTGGGTCAACAGAGTGGCATAAAATGGTTTGAGGTGGAAGGGACCTTAACGGCTATCTTGTTCCACCCTTTGCCATGGGCAGGGACATCTTCCATAGACCAGGTTGCTCCACCCCCCATCCAACCTGGCCTGGAACACTCCCAGGGATGGATCAGGAGGGCTGGACTCAACATCTCTTCTCTGCTTCCAATCATGTACATTCCAAAATGAATCATTTACAAACCCAACTATTATAGGCACAATTTTCTCCCCTCTGGTCCCTAGAGATGCAGACATAATGGCTCCATCAGCAGGGCAGGAGTGACCACCTGGATGTCCCAGTTCAGGCAGGACTGATGAAGGACATGATGGTATCAGGAGCTGATTTAGCACTGCTGTGACAAGGATTTGAGAAATGGTGACGGGGACCCACAGCTTGTAGGGGATGGCAGCCAGGAGTGCTGTCCTCTTGTCCCATACTGTGACCTGGAGAAGCTGTTGGCAGGATGTACGTGTGTCTTTTCAGAGTGCAGCCACGGCCCTTCTAGATCCTAGTCAGCTTCTCCAAAATTCCTTTAATGGCATGAGGGACTCCACAACAGGACAAGAGGAGGCAGCCTCAACTTGCACCAGAGGATATTTAGATTGGATATTAGGGAAAACTTCTTCACTGGAAGAGTGGTCAGGGATTGGAACAGGCTGCCCAGGGCAGGGGTGGAATCACTGCCCCTGGAGGGATTTAAAGGCATTGATACAAAAGGGAATTAGAAGGATGTGGCACTTGGGGACGTGTGTTAGCGGTGGCTTTGACAGTGTTGGAAGAATGGTCAATGATCTTGTAGAGCTTTTCCAACCCAAACCACCCTGTGACTCTCTGCTCAAGGTGGACACTGCAGGGCTCTGTCCCCACACTCTCCTCACTGGAGCCACCCCAGACCTCGTTGCTTGGGTGGCCAGGAGGTGTCCCCGCGCAGAGCAGGGCTCAAATGCCAATTAAAGGAGAGGCAATTAACGAGAGGCTGGGGGAGAGGAGGGGAAGGAAGGGCTGGAGAGGCAGCAGGATGCTGGAGCCATCCTCTGTCGACAAAGTGCTGAGACAACAAACTTAACCTCTCTGTCCACGGCGCGCCTATCAGCCATGGTTATTAAATCCCACAAAAGGGAGAAGAGCACCAGTGAATAGGGTTGAAAGAAAAAGCACTTTCCCCATTTGGATTACCTCCTACAGAACAGGACCTGCCAGTGAAAGGCGGAGAGTGTAATTGCTGGCCTGAAAGAGAAGGGGAAAAAAGGAGAAAAAAAAAAACTATAAAGGGAAAGAAAGAAAGAAGGAAGGGGGGAAAAATTGATAATGAACAATTTATCCTCTGAGCTAACAGTTAATTAATTCTGAAAATATCTGTCAGGCTAATGGAGGGGGGGTAGCTGTGCCACTGAACACAATTAGTAAAATAATAATAACAAAAAAGGGGGGAAAAAAGAAGAAAAAAAGATTTTTTTAAGGTGTTGCTATCTTCTTAGAGACCAGGCCCTTGGCTTCGCAATGTCATTCTCAACACAATTTTTTTTTTCTTCTCTCCCTTCGTCTCTTTTCAGAAATTGTTCTCATGAATGATTTATATATGTCTAGTTATCTGGAGTGATTTCTATGGACCCGGGCGCATTGCTGCATAATTGTTAATTTTAATGCCATAATAGCTTCAGATGGAGGAAGAGATTAGGCGTTTATTGCACAATTAAATGAAACATACTTGAGAATCACAAAAGGTTCCGTAATTATTTCAGACCATTAATAAAATGGGCATTAAATTATATGGGACACAAAAGGGAAAGGAAATAGATTTTCATTACAGCAATAGAAGCCGAGAGTAGTAATAGATCCTTGTTGAATTCTCTTTCTCTCTCTCTCTCTCTGAAATTAATTGTTGCCCGGCTTATTTCAAAGCAAAATAAAAGAGAAATAAAGTGTGTTAAAGAACCTCTGATGAAAGGGCTTTGTTTGATAAGGACAATAGCCAGTGATACACTCTGGGAAAAAAAAGAGAAAAAAAAAAAAAGGAGAGAGAGAGAGAAAAAAAAGGGAAGATTTGATTTTGGCTTCCTGCCCTCAGTCCTGCAGGCAGAATGGGGGCTGCATGTGGACACACGAGGGCCTCTCCTCCCCTTCCCAACACCACGGGGCTGTGGGTGGGAGGGAGAAGGAGGGACGTGGAAGGTTCCCCCATCCATTCCCAAGTGCTCCCAGTGGTGGGGCTGGCCGTGGGTTTGGCACCGAGGGCAGGAGAGGCAGGAACTGGCAGAAATCCCAGAGATGCTCTCGCAGAGGGGCCGCGCTTGGCTCTTTCTAGATAAGACCACGAGCAATGGATTTGCCTTGCATGGAAGATCCAGGGCCTACCAGGGACAAGGAAGAAGCAGCTGGAGGCTCCCAGGTGTTCCAGCTGCAGCAGAGCCCGGAGAGTTTGTCCCCTGAGCAGCCCCTGGGGACCCCAGTGGGGACAGCACAAGGGGCTGGGGGAGGAAGAGCTCCTGTCACCTCTGGCAAAGACAGCCCAGAGCAGCCTGGACCTGAGTGCCACCAAAACCTCACCTCTTTGGCCTGGGAAGGGCCAAGGACACGACCCACCTGAAAAATGTGTCACAAGAGCCCCTAAAAACTCTGATTTCATGCTCTGTATTCCGACAATAATAATTTCCAATGGCAAAAGAGGGATATGAGTGATATCTGATTCCCCTTGGAACGAGAGACACCCCAAAAACCCACAGTGCTGATGAGGGTGAGAGGACTCAGAGCCTACTGGGGTAAGTTTTCAGGGATACTCAGGATTTCTGGAGGAAATAAGTGGCACCTCTTGGCAGTTTCAGAAGCCCTTGGTGACTTAGTTTGGCAAACCTCACGCTGCTTTCAGCCTCATTTAGACATAAACATCCCCTTGATCCCAGCAGAGTTTGTAGGGATCTGAGTGAGCAGAACACAATTGGGAGTGAAAGAGTTCAAGAGGGTCATTTGTAGCTAATGGCAAGCTTATCTTCCACCTCCCAGCCTCACTTCACCATCCTGAAACTCCTCTGAGAAGCCTTAATGAAATAATACTGCTAAAAACATGGCTTTTGGTCCATGAGATGTTGTGCATGGCCAGGTCCCTCACACACCTTGCTCCAGGGGCTGCAAATGTTTCCCAGAAGATCCCTTCATTAAAGAAAAAGATGAGAAAAGGGAGAAAAATAAACAGAAGCGTTTAAAAAATGTCATGGCAAAGCAAAGTTTACCAAAGAAATGTAAAGTCTGAGGACAGCAGACCCAGCTCTCACACCCCCCTGTGCGTGTGCCAGGCAGGCGGGCAGGGGAGCTGTCATCCCCCCTTGCCGAGGGGCGGGAATTGCAGAGGGATCAGGAGCAGGGAGCATCCGAAGGCAGGGATAAACAAACAAGCAGCCAGGGTGTCTCTTCCCGGAGCACAACTGCACTCGAAAATTCAGCTCAGCTGACGCAGATCAGACGCACGGCGCTATTTTTAGGCTCCTTGCAGTGTTTTACTTTGCAGCTGCATTCCAGGCCTGCTCCTGTTCCCCCAGCAGCAGGAGGAGTGATGCCTCAATGGACAGGGAAGGCCTTTGGATGTGTGCAGTGGGAATTTGTGGCAGAACTTCTCCTGGGAAAATATATATATTTTTTAATAGCAGGTGTGCGTTGAGGGCAGGGGCTGAGCTCCTGCCTTCTTTCGGAGGGAGGCAGGAAGAGAGAAAGAGACTGGAGAGGTAACAGGGCCCCCCCAACACCTTTGTGCAGCTGGATCTGGGTGTTTCCTGGGAAAACCAGAGCAGGCAAAAAGGGTGGGACTGTCCCTGGGACTCCAGCACACGGTGCTGCAAGGAGTGCAGAGCTGGGACAAGGGACAGCATCCTGCCAACCCTCCCAGCCTTCTGTCCCAGGAGACCATCAGCACCATGTTGAGCACCTGCAGCTTTGGTGGAGGGATTAAGGCTGTTGCAGGGACCCAGAGAAAAGGAGTTTGACACAGAGAGACTTAAGGAAAAATTGGGGGGAAAAAAATCTAGGGGAGGAGAAAAAAAAAAAAAAAAAAAAGAGGAATGGTCGTCCACGGTGGGAGGAGCAAATGGGAGTCTAAGCAGAAGAAAAAAAAAAAAAAAAAAAAAAAAAAAAAAAAAAAAAAAAAAAGAAGTTAAAGCGGTGAATTCGCTGTAGATAAGCAGCAATAAGGAGGCCGTGGGCTGCGCCGACAGCGCCCTCTCCTGGGCACAGCCAGCGGTGCTCCGGCCCGGGGGGAGCCGGGGACCCCGGAGGGGAGGGATGGACACCGGGGAGAGAGGGATGGACACCGGGAAAAGGAGGGATGGACACCGGGGAAAGGAGGGATGGACACCGGGGAAAGGAGGGATGGACACCGGGGAAAGGAGGGAT
>JBBMKD010000013.1:20735265-20745857 GCA_037834095.1 Argya squamiceps | reverse complement strand
CTGAGGAAAGGAGGGATGGACACCGGGAAAAGGAGGGATGGACACTGGGGAGGGAGCGATGGACACTGGGGAGGGAGAGATGGACACCGGGAAAGGAGGGATGGACACTGGGCAGGGAGGGATGGACACCGGGGAGAGGAGGGATGGACACTGGGGAGGGAGAGATGGACACCGGGGAGAGGAGGGATGGACACCAAGACGGGAGTGATGCTCCCCGGTGTGGGAGTGACACTCCCAGAGTGGCTGTGATGGCCCTCGGGTGGAAGTGAATCTCCCCAGGGAAGAGAGTGATGCTCTCAGAGTGGGAGCGATGCACTCCGAGGAAGGGAGTGACGTAACCCCGGGAAGGCTGTGATGCTCCTTGAGGACTGTAGTGACTTTCCTGGGGTGGAAGTGATGCTCCACGGAATGGGAGCAATGCTCCCGGGGGGTGTGTTGCTCCCTGGTTGGTGATTGATGATCCCAGAGTGGGATTGATATTCCCAGGGTGGGAGAGATGCTCCCAGGGTGGGAGAGATGCTCCCCAGGGGAGGGAGTGATGCCCCCAGGGACAGAGTGGGCATGGGGCAGAGCCATCTGGGCAGTGCAGCCCTTCAGACAAGCAGGAAGCCCTACAGTGATTTGGGTACAGCACCAAATCAGCAAAAGGATACTTAGAGGTAAAAATAAGAAGCTAAAGGGAAAGTTGGTCAAGGAAAGCAGGGAGAGGGGAGAAAGTCTTTGGGAGATGAAAGAAGGTTGGCATTAGAGAAAAACAAATAAGAAGATAAAACATGAACAATCCAAAGTATTAAAGAGTGGCTAAAAAGGACAAGGAGAGCAGCCAAGTGCAGCAGGAGATCAGCCATGTCACCAGCTGGAAATCAGCAAGGAGAGGACTCAAGACATGGGGTGAGTTTGGTTTTAATATGAGGGAAGTCCTACTTTTCCCAGGCCGGCTCTTGCAGGGCTGACTCAGAGCACAGAGCAAGGTCCTGCTCCCCACCAGGGACACTCCCCATGGAAGGGGCAACACCACTGGGGAGGAGGAGCAACGCTTTGTCCTCTGCTCTGGGCATAGCAGGGCCCCTGTCACCATCTCCTGCTGCACAGGGCCGCAGGAATTCCCCATTTGTGCTGCTCTGGACTCTGTGTGCTGTTGTCACACAAGGGCTCAGGGCAATCTGCTTTTAGAGGTGTTAGGAGGAGCAGCTGAGAGTCAGGCCTCCAGCTGCATGAAACATCTTGGGAACATTGCTGCTCTGTTTTTAGGGCGCAGTGAGGAAGGAGATGAAATCCAAAAACTTGGAGCAAGGGGACAAACTGGAGCAGGAGGAGACAGCTAATCCCAGCAGCCACCACGATGTCAGATCTAAAGGCAAAGCACAGAGTGAGGAACAACAAAAGTGTCACCTCACCGTGCCTGGAGCTGGAGGAGGAGGCAAAGGGCCAGCTGGGGCTGGAGCAAGAGGTGCAGGGAAGGAGCAGCTCTGAGAACACTCCAGAGCAGGAGACCCTTGGAGAAGTCACCAGAGGCATCACAGCACGTGCAGAATCCTTCTAATGTAGCCTTAATGCACAACCTGAGTCTGTCTTTTGGTTGTAGGCACCCAACATAAGTTTGTGCACCAGCAAGTTTGAGTTTGGGTCTCTTGGGTGAGTGGGGAGGATGCAGGAAGGCAATTGTAATCTCATTTTTCTTTTAATTCACGCAGATTTATGGGGGTTTATCACCCTGCAGACACAAGCAGGCAATATTGCCATCGGATATCATCCCACGGGGCAGAGAGTTCTTCCAGCCTGGCACTTTCTCCCAGGAAAACTCACGCGGTGAGACCAGCAGCGGCTGGTACAGAACTCCATCTCTCCCGGCCGCGTTTTCCCAGCCCGGGCGGTGCCGAAAGCAGCACGGCCCGAGCTCCAGCTCGGTCTCCAAGGGCTGTGGCTCCCGAGCAGGCCGGCGCAGATAACGCGCTTAGCACGGCGGGGCGAGGGGAGGCAGGAGCGGCGAGTGCAGCGATGCGTCCTGCGCTCCCCCGGGCCCCGGGGCAACTCCGCGCTAATCGCCCAGATTAGCACCGGGAAAGCCGCGATTTGGCAGCTCCACCTGCCCTGGAGGAAAGCCCAGCAGTCCTGGAAAACTCAGGAATTCCTGGGTTTGTTTGCAAGGCCGAGGAAAATGTCTGGTGCTCTGCCCCTTGTGCTCCCCGCCTCCGTCGCTGTGATGATGGTCACTGTGGGAAGATGTCGCCTTGTCCTGGTGGCCACAGAGCTGTCCCGTAGCCATCACAAAGGACTATGACACCGGCTGTGGTGGCCCCATGGTTCTGCCCTCCATGTACTCCACGTTTGGATAGATTCAGGGTTGTGTCTTTCATTAGCAGAGCGTAATGAGCACACTGATTATCAGAGCCCCCCGATTATCATCATCCTCATCCCGAGCTCCAAAGTGACCTCAGTAATGCTCGGCAAAAACGTGTTTTAGCTAATCCAAACCGGGCAGCCAGCACCGGGGGCTTTGGAGAGTGTGTTCACCGTGCAGAAATAGGGGAAACAGTGTGAAAACATAATAATTAAAGAAATCATGAACCTCTTGGTTGAAGGGGGCTGCGGTTTTTTTTCCAGCTGGAGTCAGCTACGCTTGAACACAAAGGTCAACACTGGGAAGAAAAACAGAAACAACCGAAAAACAAAAGGAAACCGGTGAAGCCGGTGAGGCTGGATTAGAGTTTCTTAGACGGGGGTCAGAGAGGGGAGAGCTTTTAGCAGTGATTTGCACTCTCCGAATGAAAGCTTTAGGATTTTGCTCCACTTCAAAGAAAAGATGCCCGACCCAGCCCGCTGCAGCCCCTCCTGGTCCCAGTGGGCAGGCAGGAGCGGGGT
Source organism: Argya squamiceps (assembly GCA_037834095.1). NCBI lineage: Eukaryota > Metazoa > Chordata > Aves > Passeriformes > Leiothrichidae > Argya > Argya squamiceps. The sequence continues at coordinate 20,742,995 of JBBMKD010000013.1, read as the reverse complement.
GAGCCCTGCTCGTGTGGGAGAGGAGGGAGAAGGGGGTCACAACCCCTTTCCTCCCGCTGGGAACTCTCTGGGGGCATTTCAAAGCATGGCACAAAGGTTGAGCTGCCCAGGGAAACAGCGGCTGAGCAGCCAGATCCTCAGGCAGAGCTTCCCAGACCCTCTCCCTGCTGTCCAAAGGCCTCCCTGCAGGATTTGGGGGTTGTGTCAGGGCTTCAGGGAGGACCTGTGGCACCTGAGACCGTGGCACAGCTCTGCCACTCCACATGAGAGCGGGAGTCTGGCGATGAGCGTCCCCAGCCCTGGAATGTTGGGTTTGGGGCTGCAAGAGGGTGAAGTTGTGGGTGGGATGCCACATCCCTGGAAGTGTTGGACAGGGCTTGAAGCAACCTGGGCTGGCAGAAGGTGCCCCTGCCCACGGAATGAGGTTGGAACTAGAGGAGCTTTCAGGTCCCTTCCATCCCAAACTATTCCACGATTCTCTGATTCCCTGATATGTGCACCCACACAGACGCACTCTCTCTTTGGGCCCTCACACAGCTAAGTCTCCACCTCGTGCACATCCCTCAGGTTTATTCTTGCAGACTTTTAAACTCTGCTCGTCTATCAGCACATCCTAAGATGTTTCTGGCGCCTCCCTGTAGCCTGACACACGGATTCTCCCCTCGAGGCTCTGGAGCTGCTGTGCTGTTTCCCCAGCCAGGCAGTTTGGATTGGCAGCTCCAGCCATGGCTGCTGCTGTCTGGAGCTGCTCCTTTCACTTCAGTGGCACTGAGCTATTTCAGAGCAGCCGGGACCTGCCCGTGCCATCCACGCCTTCCCCAGACATGAGTGGAAGTGGGAGTGTTTTACAGAGGTGATTTGTGCCACCAGACCCACACTGGGATGGGGATATTGCTGCCTTGTCACACCAGGACATTGGGCATAACCTTCTCCAGGCCTCCATTGCTTCTGCCTTTATTTGAGCTGTGATGTGAAAATATTGTGGCTCCAGTGTTTTAGAGTTTTATTGCCCCAAAAAGCACCTTAAAGTAGATAAACACTGCCATCCCCACTATATCCCCTGTTTCACCCTAATGAGTCTGCAGCTCTTTCCTTTCCTCCGTTTTTTTTGTGTTTTGGTTTTGTTGGCTTGTTGTTGTTGTTGTTGTTGGTCTTTTTTTTGGTTTTGTTTGTTTTGTTTTTTTTTTTTTTTTGGTTGTGGGTTTTTTTTTTTTTTTTTTTTTTGTGTGTGTGTGTGTGTGTGTGATTTATTGTAGATTTCAAAATGTGGAATATCGGTAAAGCCATTCTTTTTAAAATGGAAAATTTCCCGCAGAGAAGCATTCCTGGTTTGCCAGGGAAACAGAAATTGAAATAGTATTAGAATAAAAAAAAACCTTCCGAGGGAATAGGACTCCAAACACAAATATTTTGCAACTGCAACAGAAAAAATGGAAACGGGCAGGATTTTTGCAATCCATTTTCATAGACTCATGGAATGTTTTGGGTTGGAAGAGACCTAAGATCACCTGGAGCAGATCACATTTTTGCAATCTTTTTGCTGCCGGGCAGGAGCGGCTCCCACCTGGGGGTGTGCCAGGGGGCTGCATCCCCATCCCACTTTATCCCTGCACCTTTCTGTCCTGAGATCCTGCTGAGGACAGGGAACGAAGCCCTGTGACCCCGGCAGCACCACGGACCTGACAGGTAACGACTAAAGCACGGCATGACTCACAGAGAGTCCTTGGGCAGCAATTAAATACACGGCCGGGACTGATTAACTGGAAAAAAATTCTTCTCCGTAAACTGCAGAAAACACCCCGCGCTCCCCGCACGTGTCAGGGCAGCGATGGGATCAGCAGAAGCCTTGGCACAGCCCAGCTGCCTTCCCTCGGGACCCAGCACACCTTCAGCCTCGAGGAGAACCGTGCTCGGATGCTCCCAAAGCCAGAAGAAGCCACCCAAGAAGGAAGATCCTCCTCTCCTGTTCTTTGGAGTTAGTTTTGGGGACGTGTCGCAGAAGAGCAGCTCATGCACAGAAATATAAGTGTGATCTTCACTTTGTGTCAGTGAATTTCTGCTCGAGCAGAAATTGTTGTCATCCCACGGGGGGAAACTCCGCTGTTAACGTGGGAATAGCAGCAAAGAGAAGGACTAAACTACTTATTCCCTCTGCTTTGCTTCATTTTGGAGGCTCTCTCCTCCTGTGTCTCTCTCTGACTGACGGCAGCGTGAGATGCTGAAGTCGGTTAATTGTTATGGATCCCTGGGGCGTTATTCCGAGCCATGTGAAAGCACCGAAGGGAGCAATAATCACCTGTGATTCTGGTGAGAGCGTTAATCCTATAAAATTGGGGAAATTCTTCCGTTTGGGGAGCACGTGGGACCGCTTTGCTCGTCCGCAGTGAACCTTCCCCGTGCCGAGGGGTCAGATGGAGCCCCTTGGGCTGAGGTGGGGTTTTCATCTCTTGGAAACTGCTCCGCTGGGATTTAGGGACGCCAGTGGCTGGAGAAGTGGATGCTAGGAGCAGAATAGGGCCGTGTCACTCGTGTCACCGCAGCCGGAAGGGAGGCACTGAGCTGACTGATGTCAAGTTCCCTTGATCCTGGTAAAACTGGCCACTGGCAACTCCTTCGGTCTGAAAACTCCATGTCTCCTCCTGGGCAGGGGCCACGGAGACCAAACTGCTGAACTAAACCCGGCACCGGCGGGGAGGGGAGAGGATGGCACGGTCTGGGTAGGGCGGTGGGGAGTCCCCCACCCCCAGCACCTCTGGTGGGCCTGAGGGATTTCTCGGTCATCACAAACCCCTGGACACAACAGAGTAGGAGCAGCAGAAGGAAATGAAGATGTTTCTTTCGGGCTTATGCCCCGGGCGGTGTTTGGCCGGACGGAGCAGCCCGATCTGTGCCATCAAACGGCGCTTCCCGGGGGAGGGAGGTGATCAGGGGAGTTATCTGCGTGCCCCAGGGAGTGGGAAAAGTCAGCGCTGTGCACAAAGCCCTCATTCTTCCTGCTTGCCCTGCCAATGAGCAGCTGCTGATTAAATCCCTTTTCAGAGGGGAGAGTTACAAGGCTCCTACAGCTTTCCCCGGCAGAGACCTCTCTGCTCTCCCTGTGTTTGCATTCTCACATCGGCCTCTGCCCGCTGAATAACAGCGGTAATTGGATGTGTTTAAATAGCGCTGCTCACTATTGTTTGCCCAGTAATCAGACACGTCTCCCTTTCCCTGGAACCTGAGCGCCACGTGCCGCAGAGGAAGGGCGGCCTCGGCCCCTCCTCCTCCTCCTCTCCTCCCACCTGCATTCCCTCATCTCTCCAGGCCGCCCAAGTTGGGCGTGCGAATTGCACTCCGGCCGTGACAAGTTTTTCCCTCCGCTGGAACTCCATCGGGGCAGCCTGGGTCACTCTGCTGGGGCGGGAATTCCCTCTGGAGCCAAAGGGCTCGGGCAGAGGGGATGCTCTGCTTCCCTTGGGCAGAGCCTGGGGCTGAGGCTGGCCGTGCCACAGGAGGGAACGAAACGCTCTTCGTGGTTCTGACAGGTGTGCTGAGTTTTGGAGATGCACGGGCAGCGCTGGTTGGCTGCCGTGAGAGCACAGATGTGGGATGCACCGGTGGATACCGACATGCCCGGGGGTCAGAGTGGCACTGGCGAGGACCACCAACCCCACAGGGGTCATGGTCTGTGTTGGAGCAGCCCCATTTGCAGGAGAAGCAGGGGATTCCTGCCTGCCAGAGCAGGTTTGTGCTGAGCATCTCTGCGGTCCTTCCTCTTGCTCCCATTGCTCGATAAAAAGGAAGTGGGGAAAACACCAATCGGTTTTGGAAGCAGGACCTGAATCACCTCTGAGGTGCAGACTCTAGGCCAGTAATGAGCCTTTGCCCACAGCCCATTGGCCACCTGCCTTTGCCTGCGCCGTGCCACGGCTCCTTATCATGACTAATAGACACACTTGCAGAAATCAGAATCTATTTCCAAGTGATTCATGAGCGGGTAGGAAAAGGGGAGGGGTGGGGGGGAGAAACGACAACAGACTAAATATACCTGGTAATTTATTTGCTATGAATAATTTGAACAGCCCCGAGTGACGGAGATACCTCAGTTATTTATCCTGGGGGAGAAATTTGCAGATGCTGCAGACTGGGTGTGCTCCAGAGCAGGCCCTGCCTTTAACGTTTGCCTCCCCCGCCCCAGTGCAAACCTCTACGACCGTGCTTGGAACGAGATACAAGACAAGCTTCATCCAAGCCTTTCATTAATTGCCCTTCCTGGAATCTCCTGCCGGCTAAATTGCTCCCCGCAGAATCCCTGGCTGCAGGGTTAGGAAAGGGTTACTCGAGCGCGCCTTCCCGTTTGGGCTGGGTGGGTGGAAATCGCGTTGGCTTTCATCTGCAAAACCTCGTAAAGCACAAGCAGCTGCTGGAGGGAGATGGGCGCCTTGTAAATCAGCGCCAGGGATAAAGAACGGAGCGGCCGCATCGCTCCGTCGGCACCGAGACATCCCGGTCCCCGTCCCGGTGCCCGTCCCCGCAGGGCTCCGGAGGAGGAGCCGTGGCTCTGCCCTGCAGCGTTTGCCCTCCCGGGGAGCTCCCGCTGCAATTTTGGGCCAAGATTGTCGGAGTTGTTCCTTGAGTCATTTTGGGAGGCCGGCCCTGCCGCGCCGGAGTCGTTAATGAGAGAGTGTCACGTTCAGTGTCACCACATTGTAACCGTGGGGTTTTGTCTTCTGCCACCGCCGGCCTGAAATGCGTTTCATTGTTTTTGGTGTTAAAATTCAGAGAGGTTTTTTTTCTCCCCCCCATCAAATATCTTTGTATTTGTTTCCAGAAACAAATGATTAGCATTAGTATTCATTAGTATTCGTGTTAACAATTGATAAAGGGCCCGCTACTGTAGTATCTGTGCATAGCACACAAAATTTAATTAAAAATATAATAATTTCCTCAAGCCATGATCATACAATCTGTACCATCCCCCAAAGTTAGTTCCTGAGACTTCCCCCAAAGTTTCCTGTGGAGAGAGGGATCTGTTTTCCAGCGAGTCAGGGATGCTGTGATGGAATGAGCAGGACCAGGCTGGAGAGGGCAGGAGAGGGCATGTCCAGCACAAACCAGGAATTCCTTTGGAAGCTGCAAGCCGGTGCAGCTCTGCTCCCAGCCCTCATGTCAGTCCTGCAGCAGGGCTGGTGGATCTCAGCCAGGCTGCAACACCCACCAAAGGGAATCTCCAAATGGCTCAGAGGATTTGGGATTTCTCCATCCTAATGTTTGCTGCCTCCATCCCTCTGGGTGACTCATTTTTTGGAGTCTGGCACACTGTTTCCCCCTCTCCTGGCTTTCCAGGCTTGTTCCCTAGTGTGGGTGGGCAGGAGGTCATTCCCATGCCCAGGGAGGGTTCTGGGGGCCATCACATGGCTGGAGACCACAGCCCTGCTACTTCCTCTGAGGAATTGCTGCTGCAGGCTTGGAGAAGACATTGGGGGCTCTTCCCCTGAGTTCTGGGGACCCACCAGACCATGGTCTCTGCCAGGCCATTTGACTCCCAGCTGACACCTCAGAGCAAACATGACCTCGGCACAAAGTCTACGTGCAGCGTGTGGACACCTTCCCTCCCTGAGGTGCTCTGCTCTGCTGAACCTCTGAGGGCAATTCCCAGGCTGGGGGTGAGCCAGGGAGAAGAATTTGCTCCAAGATGCCACCACAAACATCTGGCAAGAAACAAAAGACATCTCAGAGGCATCTGGGCTCCCGTAAAGCAGCCTTTGGATGGGAGCTGTTGCCTTTTCAGACTGCTTGGGTGGATACGTGCCCTGTGGTTTTCCCAGAGCTGGCTCACTCACTGAGGTCAGTGGCAGGGCTGAGTTCTCACTGAGCAGCAGCACTGAGTGGCTGCTCAGACCTGGTTTCACCAGTTCAACCCAAAGCTGTGCTTGCCACACAGGCTTGGCTCTGCTGAGAGCATTGGGGTGTTCAATGTGCTCTGCACAGACTTTGGAGGGGATCAGGCCTGAGGCAGAAGAGCATCTGTCACTTCTGGTTGTCTCTTATGCCATGGAGTAGAGGACAACATGGAGCATCACTTGCTTGCTGGAGAATCCCTTTCTTGCTGAAGCATCTTTATACAACTGTGGTTTTCTCCAGCAATCCAGGACCTAAACAACATGCTTAAATCCTAGCTGCTCTGGAGGTTTTCCTGATCATTTTGGACCACATGACAAATGACTTCTCCAGGATGATGGCAGGCAGCCATTGGTGGTCCTGGGAATTCCCAGGATTCCCATTATCCTAGGAATGTGTAATGGGGAAGAAATGGTCCTCAGTCCTTAAAATACTCCAACCCACCCCTGTGACTTCACCCTGAGAACAGTTGTAGGAGTAGTGAGGAGAGGTCTGGAGACCTTCCAGTAAGATAAATTGGCTGCTTATCAGCTCTTTGATGGGTCTTAGGTGTTACCTTCTCACAGGCTTTGTGTTCCTGCCACATCAGGGTCTGTGAGAAGAGCAGGGAAGAAACTTCATGGCTCCTGTATGGTTTGGTTCATTTGGGTGGGAAGCTTGACTGTGCTGAGGGCCTGGCTGTGTTTGAGGGGGCAGAGGTTCACAAGAGGGGGCACACTGACCAAACAGGGCAGTTTGGACAGAAAAATCCTCCTCCACCTTGTGTGTGATGCTGACAGACCCAAAACAAATGGAGTGGACATGAATTTAACCACACTTCACTAAAACAACAGAGGGTTCTGAACCTCCAGCACTGTGACCCTCAGGGATATTGGTGGTGGCTGCTTTTAAACATCACTGGTCTCATTCAGATATCCAAATGCAAAATGTGCTACTCGGGGACAAGACACAGATTTGCAGGAACCCTGAGCCTTTGAACTGGTGTTAAGAGTCACTAGATATCACTATCACTAGAATGAGTATTTTCCTCTGTACATTCACATCATGGCCAGATCTCCACTGCTCACGTTATTTAACTGTGTTAGACACACAACCAGACAATATTTTAGGTGTATCCTCTGTTTGCAGAGCACAGAGTTGGTCATGTCTGCCTGAGCACCACGTGCTTCCCACAGGCCTCTTCCATGTCATCCATCCAGAAAAAAGCTACCCAGAGTTCACCTGACATGCCAAACCCAGCAGGTCACTTCCCTTCCTTACCCTGAGCTTTTCTTCCAGCTTTGGATCTGTGTTTCTCCATGCCTGATGCTGACTGGGAACAATCCCACTGCAGAAATCCATCCCACCTTGGGAAGATCAAAGGGAGCAATCCCATTCCAGAGCTCCATCCCAGCCCAGGGAGGATGGCTGGATCAAAGGGAGCAATCCCATCCCAGAGCTCCATCCCAGCCCAGGGAGAATGGCTGTATCAAAGGGAGCAATCCCATTCCAGAGCTCCAGCCCAGCCAGGGAAGATGGCTGGATCACAGGGAGGAATCCCACTGCAGGGCTCCATCCCAGCTTGGGAAGGATGCCTGGATGACAGGGAGCAATCCCATTGTGGAGCTCCATCCCAGCCCAGGGAGAATGGCTGGATCAAAGGGAGCAATCCCACTGCAGAGCTCCATCCCACCTTGGGAAGGATGGCTGGATGACAGGGAGCAGTCCCATTCCAGAGCTCCATCCCAGCCAGGCAGGATGGCTGGATCACAGGGAGGAATCCCGTTGTGGAGTTCCATCCCAGCCCAGGGAGGAAGGCTGGATGACAGGGAGCAGTCCCATTCCAGAGCTCCATCCCAGCCCAGGGAGGA
>JBBMKD010000013.1:20690600-20706932 GCA_037834095.1 Argya squamiceps | reverse complement strand
GGGACAGAGGAGGGACCAGTCCCGTGTCCTGGGGCAGGAGAAAGGGAGCAGAGACCCAAAAGTGTGCTCAGAGAGAAGGGGACAGAGGAGGGACCAGTCCCGTGTTCTGGGGCAGGAGAAAGGGAGCAGAGAGCACAACCACAGTCCCCAGACGTGCAGTTACACCACCCTTGCTGCAGCTGTCACAGCTTAAGGCTGCAGACTCTTTTTGGGGGGCTGTGAACACCTCAGAAATCAGCTCATGCTTTCTCCCAAGTGATGCCATCCTTGGGAAGGCAGAGGTGGGATCAAACTCTCTGCCTCACTCCCTGGCTGGCATCACCCCTCCACATGGAGGGCAAATACTCCTCCAGAGTAAATTGAATTGCTTGTTTGCAACATCCTAAATTGACCCAGGAAGACCCCAGCAGACACCTGGAGAGTCAAATAAAGACTGCCTGGCCTAGTTCAGCTGTGACTCATACCAGGATTTTTGGCTCTTATTTGCAGAGGTGGAAAGCAAGCCTGTGAATTTGGTGGACTAGCAAAAATTCTGTGTTTATGTGCTATCTCTTCCTTTTCTGTTGTCTATGTCTGTGCTAATTTGAGAAATAAAGAATTATGAAGGTAAATGCCATGTTGACCAAAGAAAAGGGAACTAGAGACAGATGAGACCATTATAAGCATTTTCAAGGGTAAACAGATCCTGATGGCAGTGGGGATTAGAAGAATTCATTAGACAAAAAGTAGGATCTGTCATTACCAGGTCTAATGAGCTGACACTTTTATCCCTGGTTTCGTGCCTGAGATGTTTTGGTTTTCTGAAATTCTTTTCCCAGGGAATTTTCTGTAAACAAGAGACATGTTTTTATAAACTCTACCTATGTTATTCATTCTTTTCCCTAGGAGGGACTTCTTCTTGATGCCCCTCTGGTCTGACCAATGTGAGTGAAGTGGTTTGTCCTTTTGTCACCAATCAAATTGGTCTGTTTAAAACAGTATATAAGGGAGACACATCCCAAAAATAAAGGAGTCATTTTCAGCCTTCTGAAGTTGGAGTCTGTGTTGTTGTGGTGTACAACAGTGTCAGACACTGGTGAACAGGGACTTGTCATCACAGAAATAAGAAATATTAGGAAAGAAAAATAAACAATTCCAGCTCAATGGTCAAGACTTTGTCTGGCCACTCTCTGGAATGAGTCCAAACAGCAGGTCTGCCTTTGGAGGAGTTTGTGTTTCACCCACCTTTACCTTCAGCACAGCTCCAAGGCTTTGGGGACTCAACCAGCCTCCAGCAACTGGTGGGTGAATCTGCCTCACACTCAGCATGTGCTGTATGAACATGTGAGTGCTGCTCCTTCCAAAGGCGAATAACTCAGGAAAGCTGAGGGCTGTTTGGGTAAGTCCAGTGTTGCAGATCCTTCTCAGCTGGTAAATATTCCTGTATCTTTATTTGACCTAGTCCATGAGGATCCAGCCCTGGAAAAGCTTTATCCTTCCTCCTGCTTGAGTTCAGGATGTACCCACCTGTCATGACAAGCTCTGTCCCTTGACCTCCCAATACTTCTGTCTGGGACAAGAATTCATGGACAAGAAGAAGAAACATTTTGGCTTTTATCAAAAGCAGCTTCTTTCATGTTTGTGCTCCTTCCAGAGAAGCACTTTGCCCACCCCCCCAGCTGGGTATGAGGAGGCAGCTGCTCAGGAATTCACCACATCCACATCCTGGGTCAGCACTCACATCCTACTTCCATGGCCCTCTAAACACCTACCAGAGGATTTGGGAGGGCTGTGCACACAAGCACCAGGCTTGCACACATGATGGACTCCAGGGATGCTTCCCAAGGGACAGGTGAGGAGTGGAGCAGAGAGGAGAGGCCAGGAAGCTGTGGGATCATTCCTGACTGCCATCTCCAAAGGAGCTCTGTTAAGGTGTAAAAAAACCCAGGCTGCCACGGGGTTAAAGGTCTCACAGGGTCAAAGATGCTGTCACAGAGGTGTCCCCACAGTAATTAAGATCATGCCAGGAGCTTCCAGGTCTCTTGGGACAGGAAGCAGCACATATCAGCCGTCACATGGGTGTGCAGCTTAATCAACAGGGATCACACAAAATTGGACTGGGAAAGGATCTTCCTGAGACTGTGGGAAAGGCACTGCTTGTCCTGTAGGAGCCAGGGCAGAGCACCTGCTCAGAGCTGGGTTTCCTGTGCACCCCCAGGAAAGCCCAGGCCACCAGGGCCTGCAGGGCTACAGGGCCAAGCTGCTGTGCTGGGGGGGATCCATGCTCAGGTTTGCAGCTTCCAATCCCACAGGCACACACCTGAGGCTGCCTGAAGGGAAATCTGTGGAGAAAAGGATAGCACAGGGTCTCCTTGCCCTTCTCACCTGCAAAGTGGTGATGGTGAACTCGAACAGAGGTTTGTGATGCTTCCTAAAGACAACCTTGACACCTCCTCCTGAGCGCTTGTGCTGGGTTTGCTCAGGCATGGCCTCTGCAGTTACTGGGATAAGGAAAGCAGCTAAACCCCTCACTCCTGTGCCAGAGCCTTGGAACTCTCAAACTGTGATGGCTTGGCATGGACAGACCTGACACTGCTGTGCCAGTGCCCAGTACAGAGCCACAGGGGCAGTGTGGGGCCACCAGAGGGGCACTCGGCTCATGGCTCCTTCCCCGGCCTCAGGAGGGCAAGGGAGGGGAAAGTCATCCCCATCCCATTTGTCAGCCCAAAGGACATTGCTCTGTGGCTCCACTGTGTCAGTCCATCTGCTACTAAGATAAAACAATGCTCGTGTGACAGTCCCAGCTCACCTGACAGATCTCCAGGTGTACAGAAGACACCATCCAATTATCAGCTTTTAACATCACATTTTGCTACCTGTGTGAGAATCCGTATTCGCAAAATCTCCTCCTTATCCTTACCCTGCACGTTTTAATACAGGTTTATTTCTTTACTAAATTCACAATTGTTTTTAAACAAATGCCTCCCTGCAATGGAGTGATTTTTTCCCATCATTCATGCAGTAGGAGCTTCCAAAGGCCTCAGAGACCACAGCAAACTGAGCTCAGTAATTTGAAAATTTCAACAATAGTGTTGTCTATTTTAAAATAACATTTGGAGAAACATTTCCCTAGTGGCATGGGATGATCTATGCCACAATATATGAGGTAATTCCAGTGGAACAGGAGCTCCAATGTAAGGTTTCTCCTTCTCCAGTGCCTCCAGCCTTCACACACTTTGCCTCTTCTGGGTTGTCCTCTCCCAGGGTGGACTTGTGGCTCTCACAGGTCTTCCACTGCAAACACTTCAGTGTGGACAGGGGAACGAATTCTTGCCAGCAGCTAGGGCAATATTCCTTGATGGTGTGCCTTAGCCAGGGAAAAAGGGCTGAGGTCAACATGGAATCATAAAATCACAAAATGGCCTGCGCTGGAAGGACCTTAAAGCTCATCCAGCTCATCCCTGGCGTGGGCAGGGGCACCTTCCACCAGCCCAGCTTGCTCAGAGCTCACCCTGGGCTTGGATCTGTGAAGGAATCTGACTGCCAGGATCTGTTTGGAAGGAGCTATCCAACTCCTTCCTGGACAGTGCTGGTGGGCTGAGCTGGGGGAGGATCTCTGCCCCTCCTGCAGCACCACCCCTGCCCATTTGTGAGAACCACTGCATTCACTGTGGGTTTGTTGCTGCAGATAATTTTGATGCCAGATTTACATTTGCACCAGTGAGATGAGCAATGCTCACTGTCTTTGCCTCCCCCTGTATCCATCTCAATTCCAAGGTGCTGTTGGAGAGGGTTTTGTGTCAGCCATGGAGCCACGTGTTGGGACTGCAATGTCTGTGCTGCTCAATTATTCATTCCCCATTTCTGAATGTGCAGGAGGTTAATCCAGGAGGTGCCTGCCACACAAGGAATGCAGCTCTTTGGAGACAGATCCATATTATTACTATTATTATTATAATATTTTTTTTCCTGGTGGTTTTTCAAACATTATCTCTCCTCTCTTTTTTCTCGTGAGGAGGAGGGGTGTGGGGAAGGGAGCATGGAGGATAATGAGGAGCTTCCCCTTCCCTGGCAGACAGCTTGAGGAGAAAGTTGGTGTGGTTGGTGTGGGCAGGATGGATGGTGAGTCCTTACAATTTTGGAGTCCTCCACCTCTCTAGCTCTCACCTTCACCAAGCTTTCCATACCAGGGTAAAAATGCTGGCACCTCTGCCTCCCCCTTGTCCCACTCCCACAAATGCCCCCACGTTTAGGGAGGATGAGTAATCTGCTGCCTTATTAATAATAGACACTCAGTCCCTTGAGCAAACCCTTCTCTGTGCTGTCCAGCTCACACTGTGGGGCTTCAGGGTGGCCTCACCCCTCCCCATTCCATGAAATAGTGCTTCCCAAGGATATGGAGGAAGAAACTTCTGCATTTGCAGTGAGACCAGGCAACAAAACAAGGCAGGAGGCAATGTGGCACGGCCAGTGCTGCACCAGCCTGGGAGGAAAAGCTCCAGGGCTGTGTCCTCAGCAAACATTGCAGTGGAAACCACATCCTTCCATCAGAGCAGCTCGTGAGGGAGGCTCGCAGAGCTCTACATCCTCCTCCTTTTCTCCAAATATATGTTTTTCCTTGGCATCCAGAAGCTCTGCCCTGCTCCTGTTGGAGAACTCTGATGGGACCTCTGGAGAAGCCCCAGTGACCTCCTCATGGCCTTGCTCTGCCATTGTTTTGTGCCTGGGACTCAGGGCAGGTTCCCTGGGCTGCTCTGAGCTGCCAGGACCTGCATTTGAGTTGAGACTTGGAGGGGAATTGGAGCCAGGAAGGGCTTGTGCCTCACCCTGGGCTGCCATGGGGGTGGTGGGGAACTGAAGGGACACAGCCAGGCAGGTGTGACCTCAGCCACACCTCCCCTGGTGACCACTGCAGACACCTGGGTGACCTGCAGTTCTTCCATTATTCATCCTGTTGGGCTGATCTCCTTCCTGGAGCTGTTGGGAAGGTCAGCTCTGTATTAAGGTGCTGAATGGGAAGGTGCCATGGGCTGGAAATTGAGCCTGTCACACCAGAGTGACTCTCATGGACGGTGTTTGATTTGCCATTAATATTAATTGTAGCTTTTGAGGGACACTCACAAAGATTTGACACATGGTAACTGTCTCCAGCAGTGTTTGCCTTTGCAAAAACATAAATACTGTCCAGAAGTCGTTCTGAAAGGGCTGAACATCCTCCTGCAATGGGGCACAGAGGTGAACCAAGAGGTGTCCAGAAGGCCCAAGTGAAATGGAGCCTGTGGGACAAGCTGCCCTCAATTCCCATGCCACCCCACAGCTCCTGGGATGAGAGGGGAAAGCAGGAATCTCCTGAAACCCATCAGGATTATCAGGCAGACGTGTGGGCACGCAGGCAGCAGCTGGATTTCCTGCTGCTGTTGTTCAGTGCCCTGCAGAAAGACACCCTGGTAACTCAGGATATCCCTTGTAAAGCCACAGCACGGGCTTCTCTCCTGCCACAGGTGATTTTGCCACACAAAAATCACCTTGCTGAGAGTTTTCCTCTGTTCCCAAAGAACCCAACCACCTTTGTGTGGGCCATAGTGCATTTCTGTCTGCCAACAAGAGGTGACTTCAAGGCCAGGGGACACATCCACCTCCTTTTCAAGGATGAGGTGATGCTGATCACAAAGCAGGGGGTGGATTTATAACCTCTGTGGGCTGGCTGATGAGAAGAGCAGGAGAGTCCAGTGTTTCCAGGTGAATTGCACCATGGAAAGACACATTTCTTTACCTGCTGTTGTTGCAAAGTAAGGTTGGCTGGCAATGGCTGCCTGGGCTTTTCCACACTCCACTGAAGAGCTGCAACAGCTTCAGCTCCACACTCCCAAACCCTGTTTTTTGGAGAGGATCCAAACCCATCCTGTGGTGGAGCCAGCAGGGCCTGCTGCTCAGGGAAGAAGGGCAGATGATGTGGTTGGATGGCTACAGGTGGTGAAAGGAGCCAGCTCTTCTGAGTCATTTGGTTGACCAGAAATACTTGCAAACTTTCACTGGTATTTCTAAAAAAGTCTGAGAGGAAACACCCAGGAAGACCAAATGTTTCCTTTTGGTCTTTCTGAATGAAAACTTTCCCATTTACATTACAAACACTGAGTGAGGAGTAAGTGAAATTTAAATTACCAACAACAGGGACGAAAACCTGTCTGTGCTAAAGGGAAAGTTTGACCCAAGCTGTGGGGTAAGCAGGAATCCTTTCTCTAGGAATACAGAATGTTTCCAATTTGGAGCTGGCCAAAGGAAACCCCAGATGAACAAAAAAGAAGTGGAGATCCTGGCAGTCAGCTGCCATGGAGGTCATATTCCAGCCTGCTTAGGTTGTGTTAGCTAGGAAAGACTGTACAAGGAAGATTTTTTCCATCTGGTTTAGGGATTTTGAGGACTTCAGGACTTCAAAGTGTGCCTGGAGGGGACTATTTGTTCTGTCATTGTCCCAGACAAGAGTCTGGTGCTTGGGTGAGCTTTGTTTGTTTTAACAAAGCTTTTAATCTACAGGAGATGGAATCGATGCAACTAAAGCAGCTTCTACTGGAGAGATGTGCAAGGTCCAGGGGATACAGACCTTGATTTGGGGCTGGTAACAAATCCCATCATCCCAATCCCAAGTTATTTCTTTGTGTTTTGAGATCTGTCTACCTCTGTCATCATTACTTTAAAGGAAGGTGGGTGACCCTGTTCTAAGCCATGCAGTATTATCAGAATATTAGGATTGCCTTTTCCTGGGCAGAGAACCAAAATTTGAGTCTACCTGGGTTTGGCAGTGAAAGCAGTGAAATGTTCCTGACCCAGGCTGTAACTGAATTGAAATATGGCCTATGGGCTGGAGGGGTCCTTAGATGCCATGTGAAACCTGGAAAACCACCTTCAGGAGCACCTGAACCTTTGCTGGGCACTGGAGAAGGTGGACCATGGACTTCTCCAGATCTCTGGTGCTCCCCACTCCAAGAACCAGAGCTGGTCAGGGAGTAGAACTCCAGGCAGCTTCTTGTGGCCATTTGGCCAAACCTGAACACTCAGGGGGATGAAGCTGCGGGTGGGACACTGATTTCTACTCCGAGACTGGCACAGAGGTGTCCTAAAGGCTGAGCATTTCCTAATTATGAAACTGGAGATGCTAATTACAGTGGGTGTTTATTCACATCCATTTAAGCCCTGACCTGAAGGAGAGTTTGATATTTTGGTGAAATTACATGTTGAGTGGTTTTTTGGGTTTTTTTAAACTCTAAATGCAGTGAACAGTTGTCCCACCATCCCATAAAAGCTGTCCATGATGAACAGTCAATCAGGAAAAATGTCATGGAAGAACCAATGCAAGAACTGCTGGAGATCAATGAAACCTGAGCATTTAAAACAATCAAAGACAGCAGTTTTCACACAGTGGGTGTTGAAACAAGGAAATCCTTTGCACAGGGAGGTCCTGAGGCCAGAGCAGGATCTGGGAGATGATCCACACTTCCTTGCACACCAAGAACCCAAAGGTGAGCACAAATTCATGGTCACGTCCTGACCACTGATTATTGGATACCTTAAATATCCCACCAAGGATCAGGGTCTGGAGAGGAAGGAAGTCTTGTATTGCCTCCCAAAGCTGGTCTTTGGACACTTTTGGGTGCTGCATTCACAGGCAAGGTGGTGGTTGGTGACTGAACAGCACCTTTCCATTCCATGTGGATTTGGAGTTGAGGGATATTCAGTGTGTGCCCCAATGAGACAAAGACCCCATGGAGCCCACACTAAACTCCTTCCAGAGAGTAGAAGGAGTGGTATTCACGTGGTATCCAGCCTGGGTTTAATGAAGAGATGAGCATTCCTCCCTGGGCACGTACAGCAGGGAGGGATCCTCATTTTCATGCCCCTCCAAGCTGCATGTTAAGCAGAGATGGATCCTTCTCCATGGAGACATAAACAGGAGAACACCACCGGGATCCAGGGCAGGTCCCAGCCCTGCCCTCTCCCCAGCACTCACACACTCCCACACGTTTGAGTGCAGAATTTTCCAGAGGCATTCATCTCCTCTGGGTTTATCTGGGAGCAGGCTGCTCTGGTTAAAATAACACTGTGCAGCAGAACAGAAAATAAGATGTCACGGCAAACTAAACATCTTCACTTTCCCAATATACTAAAAAGCTCTGGGGTGAGCAGGGAAGGGCGAGTGGCAGAGGGACCAGGTGGCCCTGCCCAGCCCCTGGGTGGGTGGCTTGGGCTGGCCATGCATTTCTATCCTGTCATCATTGCCAGGGAAGAGCTGGGGAGATGGATGCAGCCCAAGCCTATCTCCTGCGACATCTTTAATTTTTGCCACTAAAGAATACATTTCATTTGCAGTAACATCTTATTTTCTGTTCCACTGCACAATTTTATTCTAAGCAAGGTGGTTTTCTCCTGGATAAACTCTGAAGAACTCCCCAGCTTTCCTTTCAGTAAGAAGAGCTTTGGAAACCCTGCTTTTATTTACTGGTTCATTTTTATTTCCTGTTCTTTTTCTGCCATGTTTAGTATGACTGAGTGACCAATTCAATAAAAAATGGAAAACTTGTGTGGATTGTGTAATAAAGCAGAGCAGGTTACTGAGGGGGCTATATTGTACTCGCAATATTCTTTACAAAACCCAGATTTGAAATGGAGATATGCTGAATGAGATGGGGTGCTGATACTTCATTTCAGTTCTCATTATTGCTGTGAAAAGGAACAGTCACCAGCACACATCTCCTGAGACACCCACGGGGAATACGCTCTTGGGAACAGCCCTGGTGCTCCCTGGAAATACAAACCAGACCTGGAATTGCTCCTCTCCAGCCCTGGGAGATGAGACTGGGAGGTTTTTGGGGCAGGGACTGACATTTGCATCGTGCATTGTGCGGGGCTTGGTGTGAGGGCAGAGTTCATTCTGCTCTGGGGTGGCAGTAACACCTACAGAATTCTTGTGGAATCCTGGAATTGTTTAGGTTGGAAAAGACCTTTAAGATCCCTGAGTCCCAGCAATTCCAAGCCACCACTAACCCATGTCCCCAAGTGCCACATCCACCTGCTCTAAATCCCTCCAGAGATGGGGGCTCCACCACCTCCCTGGGCAGCCTGTTCTGATTCTTGACAATGTTCCTTCCAGGGGCAGGTTCCCTTCCCTTCTCAGAAATCAGAGGATTTCTCCCTTCCCACTGCCAGGGAAACCCCACAATGATCAGAGAGAATTCTTTCCCAATAAATACAACTTTCCTGCCTGTGTGCATGGCACGTGTTCATCTCTGTTTTCTGTCAAACCCATCTCAGTTCAGGACTCCTGCACTGACATTTTCCCATTACTGACAACTTTCCACATAGAATATTTGCTTTATTCCCCCTCTGCTGCATATATGGAAGGTTTAGCACAGCAGCTGCTTGTGTCCAAGGGGAAGGGACATAATGAGGAGTTTCTTTTCTCTGTGTAAGGGATAACAACTGTATGATGGCACCACCTCTGCACAGCAGCATCAGTGATGTATAAAATCAAGGAGTTTATTTTTACCTATTTTCTTTGGTGGGAATTGGCTAAGATGGAGAATGGTTATGGTATGACCTTAATTCTGTGAAACAGAAGAGCCCTTTTGGGGTTGTTTCCAGATGTTGTCTTCCCTACTCTTGTGCTGGCACGATGGTAACACTGCTCTGTACAGGTAAAAAGTTCAGCAGCTGATGGAGAAAATGTTATCCCCCAGCAGCTGCTCATGAATTCTTATGTGCCAGCAGCAGTGCATGAACCATTCTTTGTTGTGAGATAAAATCTGACAGAAAAGCACAGCTCCTGACAGAAAAATCTGATGCAATTAAGTTTCTGTGCACAGCTCATAAACTTTGATATGGCAAATAATGGCTAAAATTGATCTTAAATCCAACATTAAAAAAGTGCCCAAACCCCCCACGTTCCACCAGATCAGCTCCAGGTATCCATCTCTGCCCTCTTGGTGGAAGCAGGGCATGTTTTCCTTCCACACAGAAATATTAAGCAACAAAGAACAAAATGGGAGAGTGGGGATGAATTCTGGGAAAAGGTGAATTTCTAGCACTGCAGATTAGCAAAACCAATTTGAGGATGAAGCTGGACACAAATGACACGGATTGGCCTTGAGGAATTTCTCTTCTTGGCTCAGTCATGTAAACAAACCAAAACCATGCACTTGATGTCCCCACCAGTTTACACCACAGCTTTGACTGGGAGGATGCTACAGACCTCTTTGGGTCTCTGCTGTGTTCCATCTTTGGAGAAAACTGTTTTGGAGGAAAAACAGACTTTCTTGCTTGTGCCACGTGGGTTGGGAGCAGGTGGGAGATGGGGATGTCACCACCAGCGATGGCAATGTGGTCCTTGCTGGGAGGAGATGGGAAAGAGCACGGCTGGGAACCAGCATGGAACTCACACCTCCTGGAGCACACAAAAAATGGAGTGAGTGACTCCATTTAGGTGCAAAACAACATAAGGTGAAGAGGGAAAGGACATTGTGAGGACTAAAAACATATAAAAATTGAGAAAAGCTTCCTATGGACCCAGGACAGACCATGGTATTTGCTGTTTGCAGCAGCTGGGATGGAGAAGCACAGCCCTGGTGTCTGGCACACTCCTGGATCCCAATTTCTGTGGCAATCCAATGACTGACAGCATTTGTGGAATGGGCTACTTTAGACATGGGCAAATGCATCCAAATTTGACCAAGACCATCCATATTGACTAAACTGATTACCACAGAATTATGGAATTGTTAAGGTTGGAATAGACCTGTTGAGTCCAAGCATTCCCCAGGACTGGTACTCACCATTAACCTGTGTCCCCAAGTGCCACATGTCTTTGAACCCTTCCAGGGATGGTGATTTCACCACTGGCCCGTGCAGCCTGGTGATGAAACACAAAAACAAGACTAATAAAACAATAATAAAATAATATTTGGAAGCAGTCTTAGCTAAAGAAGGTGCACAAAGTTCACTGTATCCATGCAAAAAAAAAACAGAGGGGGATTTTTCCCCCCTCCAGTGTGTGCCCAGAGCCTGACAGAGTCTGTGATCACCCCATGGCTGGGAGCTGGGAACAGACACCTGAGCACAACCTGCCTGCACAGAGAAATTTCCTGAGACGCTGCACTTTGGAGATGCCAAATGATCCTATTACAGACTTATCAAAGCAGTGGGGATTAGCAGAGATAAAACAACTTTCAGCACTGGTCTCTGCCTTTCTTTGCTCTTTTGTTTGTCTAAATAGCTGTTTTGGTGAGTGCAGGGAAATAATAGGAGGCAATTATTGCTCCATGTAATGTTCCATGTTTGGTTTTGTAATCCTTCAGTTCTGTTTATTCTCATTTTGAGCAAAAAAGTTCCCCCCGGAATATGCTAATCGCCTTTCAGCTCGGCAGAGCTCTCTCCTCCTGCCGAGGCTCCTGGCTTTGTGTGCACCTGATGGCAGCACAAGGACAGCGCTGTCCCCAGGGCGTGGGGCACTCAATGCCCCTCGTCTGGGCTGCACGTTCCCGGCACAAAGCGGCGGGGACAAATCCACCCAGGCACAGAACAGCGGGAAAAAATCCACCCAGCAGCCCAGCACGGGGAGCTCCCTCGCTGGCAGCCCTCCGTGGCTCAGCTCCTTTCACCTTCAGGAAGGCGGAGAGGGATTTGGGATGGCGAGGAAGGAGAAAGAGGGAACCAGAGGGCTTTTCAAAAGCAGCTTTTTTCGGGGGGGAAAGCTGGCCTTATCTGAGCTTTTAATCAGCTTTTAGATCCTGAAAATTTGTATCCAGCCTCCCTTTAGTAGGTGAATTCTCCTAAAATCTCCTTAGGAAGATCTAGAGAAGGGTTCACTTGTGCTTTCCATGCCTTGTCCCTCCAGCCTCTCCTTGGGACGAGCAAGGAGATGTCTGGGAAGCACCACAGTGCCCTGAGCACCATTAGGAGAGGCTGCTGGGACCTGTAACCACAGGATTATTGCAGAGGGACAGATTTTGCTCCAGCAGATCTGTGTCACATAATTCTGCAGGTAACCCCGGGGATTAAAACTGGGGGGACATCAGCTTTTCCTCCCTGGAGGCTGAATCCCCCTTTCCTGGGAGCCCCAGGAGCCATGGGGCAGGAGAAGGTGTCCCAGTAGATTGAAGAGCTGGTGCTGCCATATGGGCTGTGTTTCTGCTGATTGAGGGACCCCAGGAAGAGATCTAAACACTTGTTGTGACTATTTGGGTCATGGAATCATGGAAACTCCCCTCTGGAGCCTGGGAGCAGCTGTGCAGAAGCTGGGAAGGAAGGAAGGACATGTTTAAGTACTTGGCTGACTCAGGGTCTCAGATGGTGGACACAAGGTGGATGAAGGGGCTCCTGGATGGAACATGAACTGACAGGCAGAGTGTTGGTGTCTGGTGTCCTTGTGCATCTCCAAGGGGATGGTGTTCATTCTGCAGACCCCTTCTGCAGCTTGGCCTGGAGGACAGAATCATGGAATCACAGGATGATTGGGGTTAAGAGGGACCTTAGTGCCCATCCTGCTCCTGCCCCTGCCATGGGCAGGGACACTTTCCACTATCCCAGGCTGCTCCAAGCCCCATCCAACCTGCCCTTGGACACTTGCAGGGATCCAGGGGCAGCCACAGCTTCTCTGGGCACCCTGTGCCAGGGTCTTACCACCCTCCCAACCAGAAATTTCTTCCATGTATCTCACCTAAATCTTTCAGCTGGAATCCATTCCCCCTTGAACTGTCACTCCAGTTCCTGATGAAGAATCCCTCTCTGGATTCCCAGCAGCCTCTTCAGACCCTGGAAGATGCTGTGAGGTCTCCACACAACCCTCTCTTCCCCAGGCTGCACAGCCCCAGCTCTCCCAGCCTGCCTCCACAGTGGAGGTGCTCCAGTCCCCTCAGCAATTCCATGGCTCCTCTCTGGACTTGCTCCAAGAGTTCCATGTCCTCCATCACCAACCAAAACAGGCACACCCGGGGAGGGATGTGAGTTTCCCCAGTCTGAACTGTATCTGCTGGGACACAAAGAACACCCAAACATCATCACAGAGCCATGAAGGCTGAGAAACACCTCCAGATCATCACCTATGACCAAGTACCACCATGCTCACTTAATTATCATGCCACATCTGCTTATTTTTTGAACACTGAGGAGTTGTTTATGCCCTGATTTGAGGAGAACACCACTGCCCAGGGCATCAGGGCTGGGGGTTGTTATCTGGAGAACAGGGATGTTCCCACAAGGAAATGTGAGCTCACATTTGATGTTTGGCTGAGCTGAAGGAACTCTTCCACTCAGCATTTTCAAGCCTGAGGAGCAGCTCGCCTGTTGTGCCTGGAGTGCCTTTGTCTCATTTGTGCAAGTTTTCTGTGGCTCCCTAAATCCTGCAGCTGGTGCTGGGAATTACACGGGCCAGCTCTCAGCCTGGGCTTGGTGGGTTTGCTCCTCCTGCTCCTCTGGCCACCGTGGAAAACAAACCCAAAGAGCTCATAGCGGATTAAACACCAAGCCTCCACTGATACCCACCCACAGCAGCTCTCCAGCAGAGCCAGGACAGGTGACAATATCCCACAAATATACATAATAAAGCTCTGGAGAAGTGTGCTGGGAGCTGGGTTGAGGGGGGGAGGAAGGAGCCAGGGAAATAATGCATAATTCACAAGGCAAATTAATCACTCCTCTCTCCTCTGCCTGTTGCAATTATGTGGAACAGGAGTAATCACCAGGTTACTATTTATTATTATTTTTATAGCAGGAGAGTAAACAGCAGGGCTGGTGATATTTGAGTGAGGACAGGCTGAAAGCTGCAGTCACATTTAGAGTGGTGCCTCACCAAGATTTCTATCTGGCTGTGCTTTCATTGTGGAAAGGGCTTTTTTTTTTTTTTTCTAATTCTTTCCCTTTTAGATTGGTGGGGAGTTGTGGAAAAGAGGAGGGTGGGGGGGGGTTGGTGTGCGTTAGAGCAGAGAGATTGGGTAAAATTATTTTCCTTCATGCTTGGCTAGGCCTCAGTGTGAGAAAGGGGACCCAGCTTAGGGCTGGTGGGAGATGGCAGATAAAAGCAGCTTCATTTCTCACTGACCTTCCATGCATTCGGCCCGGCCGTGCAGAGGGGGGAGAAGGAACAATGGGAGTCACCTCCAGAAAAACCAACCCTGAATATCTGCACCCAGATCCAGCAAATCCAGGTGGGGAAAAAACCAAAAAAGAGTCAGGGCTGCACCTGGGAATGGGTTTGCAGAGCCTCGTGGGAGGTGGGTGTGGAGTGGCTGGGGTGGTTGTGGGCATGGGGAGTCCCAGGGACCTGGGGCAGGGTGGGATCCATGCAGCCAGCAGGGCCCATCAGGAGGATGTCACAGCAGCCTAAAGAAACCAAATCCCATGGATGGCCTCAAGAAGTCAGATCCCAGTCCCAATTCAGGAAGAGATTCCATGCAACGCTCACCATCCATTAGCAGGAAGAGGAGCAGGCTTGGAAGGGATGCCTGAGCCCCTCACTCCCCAAGCCTGCACATCCAAACCCTTTGGAAAACACCTATTTTATATCTTAGGAGGAAGCAAAGCTTTGCATTACAGTGAATCATTGAATCATCAAATTCTTTGGGTTTGAAGGGACTTTAAAGCCCATCCAGTCCCACTCCCTACCACGGGCAGGGACTCCTCCCACTATCCCAGGTTGCTCCAAGCCCTGTCCAACCTGGCCCTGGACACTTCCAGGGATTCAGAAGCAGCCACAGCTTCTCTGGGCACCCTGTGCCAGGGCCTCCCCACCCTCACAGGGAAGAATTTCCTCCAAATGTCCCATCTAAACCTGCCCTGGAAGTGCAAAACCCTTGTCCTGTCACCCTTGCCCAAAGTTCCTCACCAGTTTTTTTGCAGACATCCCTTAAGAGAATGTGATGTGGCCTGAGCAGAGGGTGTGATGGAGGATTCAGGGTGCAGCTGGTCCTTCTTGGCACAGGTGGAGGAGTTCACCAAGAGCCTGATGGGCTTAAAAATGAGTCTCTGGAAGGCTGAGAATATTCTTAGTGCTGGGTGGATCCCTGCTGGAGGGAGGTGATCTCTGCTCTATGTCCTGAGAGGAGATGCTTCTTAATGTTTTGTCTCCCTCTTTCATATCCCTGAGGATCTGGGGTGCTATTTGAAGTGGGAAGGGAGAGAAAAGATATCCTACACTGAGTAGGGCTGGCTACAGGCACTGAGATTCTGGTGGTCTGATGATGAACACAGGTAGATACTTGCTCTTCCTTGCTCTTTTCTTCACTCAAGTGACTTCCATGTCAAAGTGCATCTCCTTCCTGGTCCTCACATGGTGATTTCATGGTGGGATTCAGTCAGTGATTTCTTCACCAAGAGCTTTTAAGTTACAAAAAAGCTCTTCCCAGCCCCAAATTCTAGACTTGTTCCTCCACTTTACACAGACCCCTCAGCCCCTGGAGATCCTGGGGGCAATTTCAAGCTCTCCTTGATGGTGACACAACTCACCCTGCAAGCCCAGTTAATTATCCCAGGATTACTGAAGTGCTGGTATGACATGGAGCTCTTTAGTACCTTTTGTGTGTTTGTAGTTTTCCCAAGAGCTGAGGGTTTGCACAGGACCTGTGACATGGGAATTCCTCCCTTTCACCTATATAAGGCTCAAAATGCAGAGGTAAAATACATCAGCAGGGCACCCATCCCTGTGCAGGTGGTTTCAGGACCAGAGCTGAGCTGGAATGTGGCTGTGGAAGTGCTTCCTCCTTTTTTTTCCATGGGAGCAAAATTAAAAAAGGGAGTTAAACCTTTTTCAAACTTAAATTTCCAGTGACATAAAAGGCCCCTCAGCCCTCGGTGCTGCTGTGTGAAGTGTCTGGCCTCAGATGACTGTTCTGCTGATGAGACCTTCCAGGTTAGTCCTGGATACTTCCAGGGACACCTGCTCCAAGGTAAACTGGGCACCAATTAAAGCAGAGTCTCTGTTTAGACAACAGACACCTTTTGGGGATGAATCTGAATGATGGGTGGGGGGGAAAGTGCTTTTTGCTTGTCTGAAAACGATGCTGGAAATCAGGAGCTTATTTCCTGGATTTTCTTTGAAATGCCACTGGAGGTTGCACAATTAATTCCCTGGGAAAGTCCAGGTTGCTACTTTTATAAAACTTAAAGCATTACAAAAACTTTAAGCATTACTTTAAACATAAACATCAGATCCCTTTTGACCAGTTTCCCAGCTGAAGCTTTCCCAAGGAACTTCCTTGTGTCTCCCTCCAAAGTCCTGCATGTGGGAGCAGTGAACAGAGAGGTGCTGTCAGACAAAACCCCGATGTGAAGAAAATGAGAGGTGTTACCCTTCCCTCTGGTCCTTCCCAA
>JBBMKD010000013.1:20636325-20690444 GCA_037834095.1 Argya squamiceps | reverse complement strand
CAACTTATGCTGCTGAGCTGGAAGACACCCACTGGATGTATTTGTTTGTCTCCTGGTTGTTCTTGTCCTCTTTTAGATTCCCCTAAATTCTGCAAATTCTTATTGCTGCAGATCCTCTGTCTTTCTCCTTGACTGCTCCTCATATCAAGACAAGGACTAGCCCAGGGAGTCCTTTAGAGAAAAAAAAACCTTACGGAGTAGAAATTTTTCTTCCCCTTAAAATAAATCAATGAGAGGAGGTTTATAATTTCTCCAGGGGGAAAATTGCACCTGCCAGCCTGTTTTCTCAGGCCTCATCTCTTGAAGCACTTGAGCACAATTCCAGTTTGAATTGCAGGAGTTCTCCTCCTGCCTGGCTCCCGTCAGATGACTCATGGCTTTCAAAGTTGGTCACGTCCTTCAGCATCCTGTGGAATTGAATGGAGCCTTTCCCTCCCTGCAGCTCAAGGAATGGGAGCCAGCCTCCCTTCCAAACCTGTCTCCTGCCTGAGCTGATGTCAAAATGTTCTCCTTGGAAAGTTGCAGCACGGTTCTGTTTGACAGACAGGAACACAGGGATGTGCTGGGTACTCTGCCACGTTTCCCGCAGGGAGCAATTTCACATCTCTTCAGTTTAAACAAGGGTTTAACTCCATGTCTTGTTTAACCCCCTTGCTGCCCTGCCACAGGAAATATTCCTGTGTGCCCAGCATGGCCAAATCTTTATTTCCAGCCTTAGAAAGGGACTGGAGGCAGAGCTGAGAGAGCCTGGGTTTTAACTTAGAGGGACACTTTGCATCATGTCTTGGAGCTGATGGACTTCACATACAGCTGAGCCCTGGGATGATGAGGGGTGATGGTGTGGAACTAAAATAGGGCAGGTTTAGACTTGATGTAAGGAGGAATTTTTGTACAGTGAGGGTGGTGGGGCCCTGGCACAGGTTGCCCAGAGAAGCTGTGGCTGCCCCTGGATCCCTGGAAGTGTCCAAGGCCAGGCTGGACAGGGCTTGGAGCAACCTGGGCTAGTGGAAGGTGTCCCTGCCCATGGCAGGGGGTGGAACTGGATGGGCTTTGAGGTCTCTTTCAACCCAAACCATTCCTGTGATCCCGTTACACTGAGTGGGCTGCAGTGCCAGGAGGATCCTGCTCTGCCTGCTGCACCATCAGCACCTGAAGAACATCAGATGGACTTGCAGGCCCAAGAGGAGATTTTCACCAGAGTGTGAACACACTCTGGTGCTCCCTCCCTTGTCTCTGAACTTTCCAAGGGAAATTGTAGCTGTTCCCATTTCACTTCAGGTCTTGAGCTCCTTCCAGGAAGCTGAGTGAGCTCCTTTGTCCTGTGCCTTGCAGACACTGGGGTTCTCCTGTTACTCCTTCTGGGCTTGTCTTGACTCAGGTGTCTGCTCCAGCCTGCCATGGAACTCTCCCAGCCTGATTCTTTCTGCTCTTCCTGCCCAGGGAAATCACATAAAGGTGTCCTGCTTATGCCACCCCTCACTGAATGAGGTGAGCATTGAAGCCCAGTGGGATCTTGGGGTGGGATTTAGGGTTGTGGTCTGACTTTTAGGTCCTGAATTGGAACTGGGGAAGTTGTTTGCATCCCACCACAAAAGCTGGGCAGAGCAGGAGGGGCCCTGCCTGGTTGCCAGCAGGGCAAATGTTGCCATGGAGTTTTCCCACCTGTCCCTTCTCCAATACCAGGAGCCTGCCCCGTCCCTTTACCCCATGAACCCTCTCTCATGGCAGGAAACTCTGCTGGCTCACACAGCCTTCAAATTAAAAAAAATTACTTGTTATCCATCCAATTTCTCTGAGAGGAAATTCTATTAAATCCCCAGAAGAAAGTGCATTATGGCTGTACTTTCCGAAGCAGACCCTTGAATAAACTTTTTTCCTTATTTCACGTAAGGAAATTCACATTTCCATTATTGCTGTCATTATGAAGCAGATGAACATTTTCTGGAACAATTAGACGCGGGTGTGTGGAATAAAGAGCGGAGTTCGCCTGAGATCATTGAAACCTATCTGTTTGGGTGATTCATTTTCTTCCAACTAGGCTGCCCATAATAAGCTTTTCTCCTCTGGCATTGTCTTGTTTCCCATTTCAGGCAGCCACAATGCCCGAAGAATTGAAAGAATGTCTTTCCCCATGTCCTTGTGCTGCGACTGAGCCTGGCAAACAAAAAAATAAAATATATTTAAGAAAGAAATAAAGCAGAAAAAGAAGAGAAAGAGAGGGTAGAGGAGATTATAAATAAAACAAGTGGTAAGGGTAACCTGGGGCGTGAGGGCCTTGAGAAATGCTGTGGTGTAGAGGATGGGAGATGAATTCTTTCTGCTCCTAAATGAAAAAAAATAAAAATCCATGTACATAAGAGATGGCAGAATATTCCTTGTCTTGGCCTGGTTCTTGTGTGATGTGGGGCCATGTGCTGAGAAACTTCATGTCCTGCTTCCATGACTTCAGTAAAGTCCCCAGTGTTTGGAAAGTGCTCCTGGTGATCCCACAAAAAATTACATTTGGCTCTCTGGGTTACCACAAAGAGCTGGTCTGTGGGGCTGAGCCCAAGGAAAGGAAATGGTGTAAAAACCCTTACAAATACAGAGTGTCCTCTACACACCTTCCCCGTGGTCTGGGATCTTCCCCATGCCCCCACCCCAGGGTATCCTGGGCTGATCCCCAGAGTGGGCAGCAGGAAAGGGATTGGGATTCTGCCCCTCAGCCCCACTCAGGTGAGGCCCCACCTGCAGAGCTGCCCCAGCCCTGGGGCCCAGCACAGGGAGGACCTGGAGCTGCTGGGGAGAGTCCAGAGGAGGCACCAGGGTGATCAGAGGGATGGAGCAGCTCTGCTGGGAGGAAAGGCTGGGAGAGCTGGGATTGTTCAGCCTGGAGAAGAGAAACTCCAGGTGACCAAATTGTGGCCTTCCAGTACCTAAAAGGGCCAACATGAAACATGGAGAGAGAATTTCCAAGGGCCTGGGGTGCCAAGACAAGGGGGAATGCCTTCCCTCTGCCAGAGGGATGTTAATTAGATGGGGTATTGATGAGAAGTTCTTCCCTGTGAGGGTGAAATTCTTCTCTGGATAGGCTGCCCAGAGAAGCTGTGGCTGTCCCTGGATCCCTGGAAGTGTCCAAGGCCAGGCTGGACAGCACTTGGAGCACACTGGGATAGTGGGAGGTGTCCCTGCCCATGGCAGCAGGTGGGACTGGGTGAGATTTAATGTCCCTCTCAACCCAAACCATTCCATGATTCTGTGATTGCTGGCAGAGGTGCAACTGGCTCCCATTAACTCTTTGCCCACATCTTTATTCCCTGACAGCTTTTCTTTGGATGTGTCTGTGATTCCAGCCAGGCTGTGCCACTGATGGAGCAGCTGCAGTGCTCATCCTGGGGAAGGCACCTCCTTCCCAAACTGGCTCCTCTCCTTGGGGCAAAGAGCTTTATCCTGCACATTAAAGTGCAGTTTCCTCCTTGGTACCTCACAGAGGACTCTGGTGAGTCCCATCCCAAGTGGAACAGCCTGAATTTCCTCATTTTGATGGTTGTCTCAAAGTGCAGCACTGTGGAATCACAGCTGAACCTCACTCACAGGAGTGGGTGCTGTGAGGCTCCTCCTTGGAGGGCTCAGAAAGCATTTCCATCTTTTTTTTCCCTGCACATACATAAATACACCTGGATAATGAGAGATGACTGATAGTACAGGGAGATTTGCTGAGGAGGATATCACTTGACAAACAAATACCTTGGTAGGGAGCTAAAATCACATTTTCCTTGTTCATCCCAAATTAAACACGAGCCTGCTGGGTGATCCCTTGCTGGTTCACCTTTTGTTGCCAGCAAGACAACAGCAGTGCAGCCAAAATTCCTGTCTGATGGCAGGAATGAGCGTGTTCCATTGTGGTTATCACCCAAATCCCCACAGAGCAGCCTGAGATTTTGTCAGGACTGCTGCAAATGCTCTGGAAATGTCCTGGCCACCTCCAAGAATGCTTTGTACTGAAGTTTGCAACTCAAGGAATTGTTGGAGAGTGGAAGGAAATAAAGAGCTGGCTTTGATTATTTTAGAACAGCAGCAGCAGCTGACGTGGGGTCTGCCCTGGGCTGCTTTTGGATATATATATTAGCAGGGATTGAATGGAATGGAAGCTACTGGAGAATGTGAGGCAAGGGAAAATGTTTTTCTAAGGAAGAGAAATGGTAAAACTTAAGGGAGAAAGCAGAGAATGTGAGACCTTGAACCAAGCCTCTTTGGGGAGAGGGGGGGGGTGAAACAGGAGAAAAAAAAAAGAGTGCCCACTTGAATAATAGACTAACTGGCGACCTTGAACATATATGTGTGCATAATGAGGGTGAAACAAAGAGCCTCTGAATATCAGGCATTCTTAGCCTGGAGAATAATAATCACAAGTGGCAAATGTAAAGAATAAAAGCAAGACATGTAATATAACCGAAGTAATGGGGACCTGAACCAGCAGAGATGGGAAGAGCGATGGAGGCTCCAGCAGCAGCCTGGGCTTCTCCACAGCCCAGATAATGCTTGAAGCAAACCCAAGATTTTCCTGCTGCTCCAGGAGGATTTTTTTAATGTTCCATTATCTTGGACCAAGTGAAAACTCCATTTCTTCTGCAGAGCACTGGCCAAGTTTGGGAGAAGGGAATTTCCCAGGTTGGTTCTCCTCACCAGCTCTCTCTCCTCCCTCTCCTCCCCTCCTTGTCCTGCATCCCAGCTGGCAGGGGCTGGTGATGCCCATGGATGCTGAGGAGTGGCATCAATTCTTTGCCAGTGAGGGATGTACCTTGATGTTGATGACTGTTCTGACACACTGGCAGGGCCAGTGGATGTGGGGATTTCCATGGAAAAGTGGTAACACCCCCAGTTTATTCCCAATACTCCCCACAGCTGTGCACACCACTATGAAGCAGCAAGTGCTCGTCCTGCTTCCTGCTTTGGCCTCTTAGGCAATTCCTCGAGTCATCTTGATCACTTGAGGATTGTCTGCTCCTTGATTTTTTCTGAATTTGTTTCCTTACTTCACTGTGAGTGCAGTTCAACACAGTGCTCACCTGCAGGCAGAGTCCCTGCCCTCTGTGTGGCTTCTGAGGCTGCTCTTCTCTCTGGGGATGAGGATATTTGATCCCAACCTTGTGCTTTTCCTGCCTAAATCCCATATGCTGTAGTCCCTCTGCAACTGTCCTTCACAGCTTCCCATTTGACTTTCTTCACATCTTTTTCTGATTTGAGTACCTCCAGGAGAAATGTCTTAAGTGCCTTCTCCAGATCACCAGTGGAGATGTGACATCTTCTGAGGTTCCCCTTGGCCTGTGACCCTTGTTTGGTTTCTTCTCAGTAACTGGGCAATTTGAGACGGACATTGAAAATTTCCTCCAAGACCTCCCCTTTGTTTGGGGTTTCTCAGAGGCTGTGGGGGATGTTTTACATTAGATTTCTTCTTCATCCCTTCTGTCCTCAGAGCTGGTGATTTTGTGCCTGGAAGTGCTCAAAAAATGTTCCTTTCCCAAGGAACTTTGTTGTGTCTCCCTCCAAAGTCCTGCATGTGGGAGCAGCAAACAGAGAGGTGCTGTCAGACAAAACCCCGATGTGAAGAAAATGAGAGGTGTTACCCTTCCCTCTGGTCCTTCCCAAGGGCTTTTCCAGCAAGAAGCAGCCTCCTGCCATCAGGAACTGGGCTCATCTGAGCCACCCAGGTGCCTGATTAAGCTGAACTAGATTTTGGGGGAGGTTTGCTCAGGAGACGGGTTTGGGGGAGTCCAGGGGTGCACCTGGCTCACCTCCCCAAGCCAACTTATGCTGCTGAGCTGGAAGACACCCACTGGATGTATTTGTTTGTCTCCTGGTTGTTCTTGTCCTCTTTTAGAATCCCCTAAATTCTCAAAAAATGTGGGGAAAGGGTTTAAGTGATGGGCCTGGTTGGACTCAATGTTCTTAGAGGTGTTTTCCAGCCTAAATAATTCCAGGATGCTCCTTCAATTCTACCAAGGGTCACTCCCCAGCATCTCTGTGAGTGAGACAGCTCCACCACCTCCCAGATCCATCACCTTCCCAAAGTGGGACCCCCTGAGGACTGCTCTCATCAGAGATGAGAACTGTCAGGCCCATTCCTCTGTGGAGCTGGATGGGTTTTGGGGCTGAAGCCACTAAAGACTCTAAGAGAAAACTTCAGCCAAGCTTTGCAAGGCTGGACAATTTTTTGTGGGTTTCCATGCTCTGAGGATGCAGGACCCTCCTGCTGGAGGACCCATTCCTTCACACAGCCCAGTTACCCTGGGCCTGGCTCCCAGTGCCCGGTGTGGATCTGTGTGTTGTCCTCATTCTTCACACCACAAAAGATTAAAGATAATACTGATACTAATAATACAAACCCGCCCTTGTGAGAATGGGCTGCCGGAGGTATTATGCCAGAGAAAGGCTCTGTGAAATGGCTTGGGTAATTTGCACTCATTAGGAGGAGAATGCAGTAGATTAAAGGTAGCAAGGGTGAATAGCTTCCCATTTTTGTCAAACTTGCCTAACCTTTTATTCACCTGCTGAAGCCATTATTTTATAATAATAAAAAAGAGGAGAAAGAGCCTTGCATGAACTTGGGGAGAAAAGCAGAGAGTGCAAGCTAGGAGCTATTTTCTCAAGAGAGAGAAATGCAGCATTATAGATTAAAGGTGAAAAGACAGCCCTCATTTAAATCAATCCACCTCTCCGAAGCATATTTATTCACAGATTAATTAGAGTTGCAAATGAAAATGATCTGGTTGGTGGGAACATTATTGAGGCCTTTAAAGTGCGGGAGTGAAGATTAAAAGGAAGCACACTTACCCTTCCCTTATGATCTGAAGAGGAGATCAAAAGAGTTGGTGTCAAATTAACAGCCCTGATGATTTCTCTCTTCTTCTAGGCCTCGTTTATTATCTCAGGCTCATGTTGGTACATGCTGGAAGGAGCCCTGGTTTCCTGAGCTGCCAGTGCGGGAACGGCGCGGGGACCCTTTGGAAAATTCGGGGTAGTTGGGAAGGTCTGGAGCTGCCTGGCCAGGGACACAGGGAACGTGTGTGTGCAGGGGAGCAACCCCTCCAGACCTGCCCTGTTGGATGGGCCAGGCCCTGTTGGATGTCATGGAAGGGAGGAAATATTCATTTATGTTTTGGGATGTTTTAGGGAATCGTTCAAGCTACCAGACTTCTCCATTAACCAACCACAGCTAATTGAACACTCAGCCTCTTCTAAGACTGTGGGATGGATTTGGGACTTGCTGTTGGATAAGAACCACAGCTTTGCTCTTCTTGAAGGGAGGGGAGACAGACTCAATCCTTGTGAGACTCCACCAGGAGCAGTACCAACACAGCAAAGCAAGCATTGACATTTGAATCCTTTGGGATGACACCAGCAGAGGCAGCACACCCAGGCAAGAATATCCCTTTCCATGGGATCTGAATGGGCCTGGAGGAGGCAGAGGGAACCCAGTGCAAGCTCCAGTGTAGCCTGGTTGGAAGCAAAGAGATGGGATCATGCAGAACTGTCAGGGAACATCCCAGTAAGGTCCATCCCACTGAAGCTCCTTTCCTGCTGGATCCCAGGAGCTCACTGGGGGAAGATGGTAACTGGCTGTGCCTGGAGACAAAGGTGTCATTGAATCCCAGAATGGTTTGGGATGGAAGGGACCTTAAAGCTCACCCAGTCCTACCCCCTGCCATTGGCAAGGACACCTTCCACTTGCTCCAAGCCCTGTCCAACCTGGCCTTGGACACTTCCAGGGATCCAGGGGCAGCCACAGCTTCTTTGGACACCCTGTGCCAGGGCCTCACCACCCTCACAGGGAACAATTTTTTCTCAACATCCCATTTAAGCCTGCTCTCTGGAAGAGGGAAGGCATTCCCACTTGTCCTGGCACTCCAGGGCCTTTAAAATATGGGAAGGGCAAGCAGGGATATTGTGAGAATTTTCCCTGAACATGGTTCATCTTTTTTTTTCCTGATATTTGAAGGCTGGAAGAGAAACATCCCCCATAATTTCTTATATGTTGATCTTCCCTGTGCAGTGACTGCTGCATAAACTGATCTCTCTCAGCACAGAGCAACTCTGGTGCTTTGGACTCATTTCCTGTGAAATCCAGTGAGGATCATGGCAGTGGCAGTGCAGACAAGCCTCAAAGGATTGCCTGACTGCATGGTTGCCAAGGGGTCTCTCACTTTGCAAGCCACTATTAGAAGTGCTTGCAGGTTTAGCAGAAATGCAGTAATTAATATTTTTTCTGAGCTGAGCTCTATCAGAAAGGAGAAACGAGAAAGGGAAGAGCAGCAGGATTCTCTGCTGCCAGCATGAGCACCAGGGAATGGCTCTGGAGCACTGAGGGAAGGAGGAGAAGCAGCAGCCTTAATGCCTTGAGAGGCTGACCTGGAACAGAGGTTAGACAGTGTTAAAGGAATAAAGTAGATATTTATTAAAAGGCCTTCAAAGGATACACCTTGGGCAGTACAAGAGCCTGGCCAGGGCTACACCCAAGACAGATGCAAGATGCACGGCCAGTCATGACGTCTCACACTTTTATAAGTTTTGGTCCATTTGCATATTGGAGCTAATTGTCCAGTTACAGCTTCAGGTTATGAAGTCCCATCCTCCCAAATTGCCCTCCTTAGTTTGCTGTTGTTTGCACTTTTTGGGCCTGAAGCTGCAATGGTGTCCTTAGCTCTCAGGCTGGAAAACGATTTTGTCTAACTGAGATGTGAAGAGAATTTACCAACACTGAATATGAAGCCCAGAGTTACACACTGAGGCAGCATAGAATCTGAAAAATATGAAAGCTAAAACTTAAGGCATCAGCCTGAGGTATTTACTGGCTCTTTCTGCAGCCAGACAAAAGCTCTCATAAAGGACACCAGTTTGGGAGTTTCCCAGTGCTCAGTGCCTGCACCAAGGGCTGATCCTGGCTCCAGAGGAGCTGGAAGGGCACAGAGGGAGAGGGGGCCCAGCAGGCTCAGCTGAGCTGTGGTGTTGTCTCCAGGCCTGGACCTGCTGTGGCTCCAAAGGCTTGAGTTCATCCCAAACTGGGGGCAAGGGAAGTCTTGGCTGGTGTCTTGGTGCTGCCTGCAGGGGCTGACAGGTGTATCAGCCAGGCTGGAGAATCCCAGTGCACTCAGGTTCCCAGTTTGTATCAGGAGGAATGAGCTTGTTGCCCTGATTTTTTCAGCCTTCTGATGTTTTACATTTTTGTACTGGAGTTCTCACGCATTGTAACATCAACAAAAAGTGATGTTTTGAAAACTGTGCATTCCTTCCTGAGGGAAGGACAAATTTATGGACTTCTATTTTGACCAGTGGGGTCAGAGAGGTGTCAACCTCATGGTCCAATCACTGATCAAACTCCAACAGCTATTTAAACCCTAATCCCAAAATAAACTTCCTTCTTTCGCTCGCACAACCTGACAGTGTGAGTGTGGTTTTTTCATGTCTGTCTGGCAACATGAGCTGTCCCTGTGCTGCAGCAGGAGGAGGAGGTGGCAGCTTTCCTGACCCCATCCCTGAAAGGTTTGGAATGCCCACACCATCCATCTCTCCTTGTTCCCAGTGCCTGGCTCTGCACAGGGCGTGCTGTGCCCTGAACTCCTGGAATGTGGTGTTTTTCCTGAAGTGGGAGGTGTGAGTTGGGTGCCAGTGGTGTGGAATGTTTGGGACTGGCTGGCTCCATGGGCACTGCTCATGCCAGGCACACTTCCTAGAAAACAGCTGACACAGGATAAGGGATTGTTCCACCTCATTCTTCATTACCACACAGCCCTCCTCATTTGCTGGGTTACCCCAAGGGGATTTGGCATTCCTTGTACACTCAGATTTTCCTGGCAATTGAGTTTTTCCTCCATCAGACAGCCAAATTCCCCCACTCTCCCTATGAGGGACAACACAAATCTGGTGCAGGGGGAGGAGAATTGGCCCCAATTCTTATTTAACCATTTGCTTCTTGTTGTTGTTGCTGTTGTTGTGTTTTGCTGTGTTTTTTTAATCCCCGTCCTCTCCACATTCTCTGTTTCTCCACACCAAGCTACAAATCCAAGCTGGAGGTGCTCAGGCAGGGGGGTCTCTGCATGTTTTGGGAGCTGTGCTCTGGCCATGCCAAAATCTCAGCATTCTAAGTCTGAGGGAGGATTGGAGACACCCATTCCCAACTGTGTGGGCTCAGCCAGGATCCCTCCTCTCTGCCACGAGGGGAACAGCACCTCAAGGACAAGAAGAAGCATTTTGCCAATGGGTCCAGCTTCTTCCTGAGCTCTTTTGTGTGTTCAGAAAAACCCAGCCAGGAAGGTTTCCATGGAAGGGTCAGCTCTGGCTTGTGTTGGTGACTTGGGAATTGCTCTGCACAGGCTGCAATGGCATTTCCAGTTTTAAACACCCCCTTTAAGCCAAGCTTGCATGTGGATGTGGATGCAAATGAGAATCTAATCAGCTTTCTTTCCCTGTAAATATTTTGTTTCTGCTTGGAGGAAACAAAGCACCTGTGTGTGGTCTGTGCTGAGTTTTCTGCTCTTATTTGGGTTTGGATTTCGACCTGCCCATGTAGGACAAATGTTTTGCATCCACAAGATTTAAATGAGCCGGGAGACTTGTCCCCCTCCCAGCCCTGCTGACAGGTTCCAGGCTGTTTGCAGAGGCTTTCCTGAATTGATGATTTCTAGGTCAAGGAGAGTGTTAGGTTTTTTGACCGTTTGTCTTGTGCTAATCGCTGTCAGCCCCGAGATTTATGCATGGATAGTGACAGCAGATGGGGTCACTTTTATTAGGAATTCACACACCAGGCAGGGAAAGGCAGAGGCACAGGGGCCTTTGCCAGGTAGGCTCTGGATACTCAGGGACTCCTGCACTAAAAATATTTCTGGTTTTAACAAAGCTTCAGCTTGTGGATTTTCATTATTTTTTTGTAATAAATGCATTTCCATACAGATTTTTTCTTTTTTGATGGCTTTTATGGGAAATTATCCCATTAGTGCCCAACATCCACACCTCCTGTGTCTGCCTGAGTGGATTCATCCTGCACTATCAATTGGATTCGAAGGGTCTCCACCTATATTCCAAATATACCATTGCTTCTGGTAATACAGACCTCTAGAGCCCGATATCTATTTACATCCTGTATTTTTTTTTTCCAATGGAACAAAATTTTGCAAATCTGGAGTTGCCAAGAATTCAAGAATAAATCACTGTGCCCAAGTGGCATCATGTGCTGGGCTGGAGGTGGTGCATCCCTTGACAATCTCTAACCCAGTGTGCAGGTGTCTGTAAGACTTCAATTCCTAGGTAATCCAATGCCTTAATTTTTATTTTTTCAGGGCAATATAAATCTATAAATCACATTGTGTTTTTCTGTGTGGTGAGTGTGATAATTCCAAGGAGTAGGACCAGTGGAGGCTCTGGAGATGCTGAAGGGCCTGGAGCATCTCCGTGCCCAGGAAAGGCTGAGGGAGCTGGGGCTGTTCAGCCTCCAGAGCAGCCCCAGCTGAGAGGGGCTCAGCCCTGGGTGTCCCTGTGTGCAGGGAGGGCTCTGAGCAGGGCCAGGCTCTGCCCAGGGGCCCAGCAATGGCACCAGAGCCACGGGCAGGGACTGAGCCCAGGAGGAAGAACTTTCCCGGGCAGTGACAGAGCCCTGGACAGATCCCAGAGAGGGTGTGGAGTCTCCTCACTGGGGATATTCCAGAGCTGTGTGGACACAGTCTGTGCCATGTGCTCTGGGATGGCCCTGCTGGAGCAAGGAGCTGGCACCAGATGGACTCACATGGTCCCTTCCAGCCTCACCCACTCTGGGATCTGGGATATGTCTCCCTTGCATTCCATCCCCTCTGTTCACAGGAATTTCAAACTTCCCATTTCCAGGCCTCTTCAAAGTTTAGATCTCTTCCCTCCCAGTCTGGATTTGTTCTCACCCATTTTCCTCATCTCACCTTTACTCAATCCATCACATCCATCTTGTTCCTCTCCTTTTCTTTCTCTCCCATGACACTGTCCCATTTTTCCATACAGGTGTTGGAACACATCAACACCTTTGCAAGTCCTTTCTTTATGGTGGCCTGAACAAATCAATTTTAACCAGAGAACTGTGGTTCAGGACAACTTCCAAATGAATTTTGGATCAGCACATTGTGATTTTGAGCCCTGCAGCCACCCAAAAATATGCGATGTGGGACTATAAGGTTGTATTCTTGTATTTTCCTGAAGAAACCTCCATGCTGTGCATCAGCCTCTGTTTTTGGGGACGTGCCTTGGTGCAGGTGATGGAATGTGTTGAGACAGGGTTCCTTGGGGGAGTTAAATCAGCTCAGATACTCTGTCACTCCAGGAGTGGCAGCCACCAGCAGCCAGTGTTCTCCCTGGGACACCTGGTAAACCTCCCATCCTGTTCTGGTGGGTCAGGGATGGATGTGAGATGTCCCAGCCAGAACCTCATCCTGAGGAGTGAGCATCCTCTCAGCCCACTTGGAGCCATGAGAAAGGGGATGGAACAAACATTTGGTGAGCAGGTATTAGAAAAAAACCCCAACAAACTGGGGGAAAAAATTCCCTTTGGAAGCTCCTGAGGGCTGGAGTGATGCAGAGCTGTGGTTAATGGCCACTCCCCGAGGTTTCCCCTCCCATGGAGCACAATTGATTGCAGCGAGATTACGATGCCATTAAAATTCACTCTGCCCATAAACCAACGCCGGGGAAAATGCTGACGTTTATAGCAGCTCCTACAAGAGACATATTTCAGGGCAAAGTGAGTCCTAATGCAGGAACTTTATTTAGGTAAAACAACATCCAGGGAAGGGGGGGGAGAGGAGGAGGAGAGGTGGTGGCGATTGCAGAGAATTTTATTTCTTTCAACTAATGGGTATAGGGATGCTAAATTTAAAAGACATTTTTAATAAATCTATTGGCCTTTGACAAAATCAATCCAAACCCCATAAACCAAGAAGTCACCCACTTGGTATTAATGAGGCTACATTTGCATTTATTTTTCCTTTACACTAGACAAACCATTAATTTCATGTTTATGCTTCCTTTGAAGTCTGAATGCTTGGAGATAGATGGCCACATCAAGTCTCCTGCTGCTACATTAATATTTTGCTATAAATGATAAATTTGACCATTTTCTACAACACCCCTTTTTTCTTTAAGAAAGCTGAGAAAATGCGAGCAATAAGTCTTAAGCCCCTGAAAGCTTTGCTGTTTTTTTAAATACTCTGCAGTCATTGATTATTAAAGCAGTCATGGCTTTAACTTGGGCTTGCATTTGATGGCACCCAGCATTCTGCTGCTGTAAATTGAGAGATGTTCATTAACCAATCAGGGGGTCCTTTTTTGCAAATCATCTTTCATTTGACCCATGGATAAACTGGACACGGCCAAGTCACTGCTGCCTCACCCCCTCCCTGGCCTCTGAAGGCCCCTCCTCACATCTCTGGGTTGCTTCCATGCATTAAGTACATCCTTGTGCTCCAGCAGGACATCCAAGGTGCCTTTTGCCAGTTTTGTAGTAATTTACTTTTTTTTTTTGGTAGTTATTTTTTTCTTTCAGGATGTTCTATTACCCATACAGGACACCAGGAGCCTCCCAGAAATCCCCTGCTCCTAGAAACAAAGGGAAAGGCCTTCTGAAAAACTTCCAGCAGCCCAGGATGATGGGCAGGAAGGAGATTAAACTTCTGCAAGGATTCTTGGAAAGGTCTGCAATGTCCAAGAACCTGGACTCTTCTCCCAAATCCCAGTCCCAGATCCAGAAAAGGGCACAAGTTTGATGATGCTCCATGTGCCCCTGCCTGATGTGGGTCTCAGGATGAGTTTCATGAGCTCTGTGTGAGCACTAAACCTCTCCCAGGTGGAGTGGGATGGCTGATATCCAAGAGAATTCCTGCAGCCAGGGCAGGGAGTTGTGTGGCAGCAGGGAAAGCTTGGGAATCTCAAAAACGTTCCAGGTCCATGTTTTTCCTGAGGAGCACAGAGGGACAGGCAGAGGTTAGATCTGAAAAATCCCATGGATCCCAGATTCCCTATAACCCCTAAGGATTCCTAGGCTGGTGTTCACATCTCAGGGATGTTTCTGGGTGCAGTTACCTGGGCTG
This sequence comes from Argya squamiceps, assembly GCA_037834095.1. Taxonomy (NCBI): domain Eukaryota; kingdom Metazoa; phylum Chordata; class Aves; order Passeriformes; family Leiothrichidae; genus Argya; species Argya squamiceps. The sequence goes on along the minus strand of JBBMKD010000013.1, from coordinate 20,676,366 downwards.
GGGCACTGTGGGGGATAAACCCACTCAGGGGGGATTAGGGAAGGGGTGTCCCTCAGACCTTCTCCTGAGACACTCCTAGGAATTGCCCCAGGTGTTCCTCACGGACTCTGCACCTTGCAGAACATGAGGATCCTGACTGGCCAGCCCTTGCATAGAATTCCAGAACCATGGAATGGTTTAGGTTGGAAGGGAACTTAAAGCCCATCCAATTCCTTGCCCTGCCATGGGCAGGGGCACCTTCCACTACCCCAGGTTGCTCTGAGCTCCATCCAACCTGGCCTTGGACACTTCCAGGGATCCAGGGGCAGCCCTGCACATGTATTCTTGCAAGGATTTCTAGGTTATCAGGACCTCAGCTGCCAAAAGAGAGATTTTGTGGTCTGTGTTTCTTGATTTAGATGCCTAAATTCTTCCTTCTTCACTGCCATTACCCGCAGGCAGGGAGGTGGGGTGGAAAAGGCAGATCTAACGGGGCATCTCTGGGGTCCCAGCTGAGGCTGCAGCAAGCCCCAGTGTGAGCTGTGTGTCTGCAGCAAAGTTGGCTTTTGGTTCCCTTCCAAATTCCTCTGGCAGCTGATCCATGTTTGCTGCTGTGGGATGCAAACATTGCATGGGATGCAGGGATGTCCAGTGTTCTGCAGTGAGACTGGGGATTAAGGGCTCCTTCAGCTTCAGCCTCTTCCCCTTCCCACTAACTCTTTTATCTGGTGTCTGCCAGGTCTCCCAGAAGCTTTGGTGCTGGAGGATCTGAGCTGTGTTTTCCCCCTCTCCCGAATCCCAGCTGCACTCTGCACACACCCCCTAAACAAGGAGCAGGGCCCTGAGCATGAATTAGCAGATTAACCATCACTTTTTTTTTTTTTTTTTTTTTTTTTTTTTTGGTGGGTTGGTTTATTTTATTATTTTTTTATGAAGCATCTTTTATAGCTATGCTGGGGTTAGATTTCATCTAACCCTTGTTTATTTTCTTTGCCAGCCGGAGTTTATGGAGGAGGGAAGGGATGTTATATCAATAGGGGAGTGGCTATTGACACTTGCTGCTATGAAGTGCCTTTATGTGCTTTCAAATGGCAGGATTATGCTCTGGATGGCTCCGTGCTGGAATTGTCTCCTGCTCCATTAGCAGCTGAGAGATGGAGGTGTGAACTGATCGTGGGGGTCTGACATGAAGGAGGGCTGGATATTGAACGGGTGAGTTGCACCCACTCTGCCTCTTTTCCCTTTTATTTTTTTAATGAAGAAGAATTCCTACTTCTGAGGATACGCTGAAATTCAGCCTGCTGGGATTCACACCTCGCTCCCAGCAAACCCTTGTGCAGCACAGTCCAGTGCATCCTTTGCTGAGGATTCCTGAGGGTGGTGAGAAAACCTTGAGACCTGGTTTTTAGCAGTTCTAATTTCTCCTCATTCTCATTCGGCTATTTCGCATTCAGGTCCCCATGTCTGGACTTGGAAGGTTCCCATGTCCAAGCTTCACACCAAACCAGTTTAATGAGAAAGACACTTAAAACAGCAATAATGCCTGGATTCAGGTCATGGAAGGATGGGATGTTTCAGGAAGAACAGGGAGCTCAGCAGAGTCCTGTTTGAGTCTCCCAATTTGGGCAGCAGCTCCACTGAGCACAGTCCTAAGGCAGGGTTTGTGCCCATGGATCTCTCCCAGCATCCAAGATTTGAAGCTCAGTGTTCAGCCCTTCTCCAGCTGTTTTTGCCCACTGTCCTGCCAGCTGCTCACACTCTGCAGGCAGTGGATGTCCTCTGGATACATCCATGGATTTTTCCCTTGCCCAACAAGTCTGAACATGCTAAAGATCAAGTGAATGTGGTTGGCACTTCCCGCCAATAATTAGAAATGAAAGCAAGCATGAAATAAATGTCTGGGTTATTCTCATGAAAAACTGAGACTCAAACAGGGATTTCAGAAGCCAGGCTTCTGCCTTTCATTTCAGATTTTGGCCTCTTTTTGCCTTTGAAAGGAAAGGAAAATGTAAGTGTAGTGTCTGGGAGCTGGGAACCTCTCCTGCCCCAGGCTTCTCACTGTCATTGATGTCTCTTCTCATGCCACAGGAACACCAGTGCTGAATCTGGTGGAGAGTCTGGATCACTGGGGATCCTCCCCACCCCTTCCACATGCTCTGAGAAGGGAGGTTAACTGAGGGGAAGATGTTTCCCTGTATCCCTTAAAACCTGCCTTTGAACAGAGCTGGGTTTGCAGCCACAAACCAAAGGAAACCTCCCAAGCCACAAGAACAAATGGAATAATAAAGCCCAGATAATTGGAATAGGAGTGGTTAGTGGAGGGTTCTGCTGCTCCTTGGACCTGTTAAGTTGTCCTGCCCAGAGGCAGTGCATCCTGCTTGGAATAACCAACTTTGGATCACTCGTTTTTCCCTCTGGTCATCCACTCCTGCTCTGGTTCCTGTTGTGCTCATGAGAGAATGAAGTTACCAGCATCATCCCAGCTCATCCCAGCTGGAATTCTCTGCCAGAGCTGGAGTTGGGCTGCTCAGAGGAGCAGCAGGCCCACACTGGTGGCCCCTGTCAGTCCTGATTCTGATTGTGGAGGGAAATGGAGCCTCTTTCCTACAGAGACCAGAGAATCCCAGAATGGTTTGTGTTGGAAGGGATCCTCAAGGCCATCTCATTCCACACCTCTGCCATGGACAAGGACACCTTCCAGCAGAGAGGGCTGCTCAAATCCTCATGGAGATGATCCACGACCTGCAGGATGAGGCACTGGCAGATCACCCTACTCCAGATAATTCTGTGGAATGGTGCCATCGATTAATTCCCTTGTCATTACATGATTCATTATCAGACCTCAGATCTGGATTTTAGCTGCTCCACACATCAGAGTCATCATTCCCTTATTCCTTGACAGATCAGGAGCAGTTTTTCTTATTCCCATTGCCCCCTGGGGCTGGAACCTTGTCAGCCAAGGAATCCTGGGAATGGGGGAGCTATGATGTGATCCAGAACCTCATGTCTTTGCCCTGCTTCCACTGCAGATGGCACAGGGAGGGGAAGATCCCAGAGAATCCCATGTGCTGCAGGCTTCTTTTGCTTGGGGTTGGACCCCTGGCCAAGAAAAGCCACTCCAGGACTCTGGTGCTGCAAACCTTTTCCATCTCCACATGAGAATGGTGATCTCCTCCACCCCAGACAAACCCCACTGAGTCCCAGGGGTGAGTGAGCCAGAGCCACAGATTCCTGCAGCTCTTCCTGCTGGAGGGGATGTGAGCTGTGGTGGGTTCTGCCTGTCCTTTCACACCAGATCCAGAGAGATGGGAAGGGAGGGAAATGGGGGGAAAAGGGAGGAAGGAGACACAAAGGCTGAGGCTTTGCTAGGAAGGGAACACAGCACTCCCCAGTCTAATATCTGCCCTTTATTCTGCATTACAATATCTGCAGACTTCCAGACTGGACACGATGCCGGAATCAAGGCTGAAATTACTTTTCAGCCATTCATTCATAACTGTTGTGTTTAAAAAAAAAAAAAAAAAAAAAAAGAGAAGAAGGAGGAAAAAAAGAGGGAGAGACAAGGTGGGGGAAACAAAAGTAAATACAAAAAGAGAAATGTTAACATGTGTGGCACAGAATGTGTATGGCAGACAAAGCTCTGCTTGTTCTGCCACAAAGGCTTTGAAAAGCAGGTGTCATAGCAGCTGTACAAGGTTAAAGCACAGGGACCATTATGTACAAAATGAGGGAGTCTTTATCCACAGTCTGCTTCAGCTCTTAAGAATGTGCTTCCTATTGTGCCAGTGTTTGCTGGAAGGACTCCATCTACACAATGGAGAAATTTTTCATTCTCACCTTCCCCCCAACCTCCGTTCCACCATCCAAATCTACAGTTATGGATATAATACAGACCTCTGGCATTCAAGGTCCTCATTGCCCCACACTTCTGAAACAAAAGCTATTGTGCTGCACCATGAAAGGCGCCTGCGGCAGAATAAAGCCCTTCAGCAGAGGACCCTGAGAGAGTATTTGTGAGGCTCTCTCCAAAGTTAAAATCCTGGTGAAAACAAAACACTTCCAATTAAAAATGTTCCCTCACTTTGTTTTGTGTGGTTCGTTTCCTTTGCTCCCTCTCCCCCTCTCAGAGATGTCCAGAGAGATCCTCGTACAAAAAGACAAGTGACCTGTCCTTGTTTTCATTCTCAAAGGGAAAGATGGAGAAGCAGGAATGCATGGCTTGGGAGACAAGCAGCATTATTAAAAGAAAGAAGTTGGAAAGCAGGCCAGGAAGCATCTTCTTCCCAGTGGGCAGTGGGATAGGCTGGTGTGCTCTGAAACACGAGGTATGAGCTCAGCAATGACACACATTTTGTGGTATTAACAAGGGGGTAACAGAACTATCCCACTCCTCGTTTTTCCACATCCTTCCCCACAGCACATCCAGCATGCCTCAGATGTCTCCTAGAGGGAGCAGGACAGATGGTCCCTAAATTATCTGATTTGTCCCCTGGGCTTGTCTTTTAGGCACAGCAGTGTCACAGGAATGGAGCTGCCTCCTGTTGCCTGTCCCCAACCCAGACCAACCCTGCCAAAAATGAGCACTCAACCAAACCCTGAAGCCACCAGAGATCAACAATGAGCACTTTGCTGTCACCCCCAGGAGATGCTGCTGGGACAAACCCAACCCCTTATTCCAGAAATATTCACAGAATCCCACAATGGGCCAGGCTGGAAGGGACCACGGTGGTCACCTGGTGTCACCTCCTTGCTCCAGCAGGGCTATCCCAGACCACATGGCACAGATTGTGTCCACACAGCTCTGGAATATCTCCAGTGAGGAGACTCCACAGCCTCTCTGGGATGTGTCCAGTGCTCGGTCACTGCCCAGGAAAGAAGTTCTTCCTCCAGTCCAGGAGGAACTTCCCAGCCATCAGTTTCCCATTGCCTCTTATCCCTGGGCACTGAGAAGGTTGCACATATTTTCTCTCTTGGGCTGCCACTCCCTTCTTCCCATGGGATGTGTTCCCTTGTTTGTGGTGTGGTCCTTACTGGCTTGCACACCCCTCCTGGGCTCTGGAAGCATTGGGATGTAACTGAGGAGGCAGCACGAGGCTGGAATCTGCGGAGTGTGTCTGAAATGAGGGGGACACCCAAGGAACATTGAGCTGGCAGGAAGTCGATGTCCCCAGGGTGGTGACTCACCCCCCCAGAGGGTACAGTGAGGTGGAAACTCCTGGCTGTAAAGGAGGCATGTGCAAAGGTGGTTGTGTTAGGCACCCCAGATCTGTGCCTCAAATTTCCCACATTTATCACTGCCTTTGGGATTGCAGAGAGCAAACTAGGGAAGGCAGAGACAGTTTGAGCTTGTTTTGTCCATAGCTGGCTGTTTTCAGTATGAATTTTGCATTTAGTGTGTGTTTGGTGGGGCGTGGAGCCAGGCAAGGGAATCTTTGGCTCAGCAGCTCCAGCAGCCCTTGGCGAGCATGACTCAGTGTAAATAATGTCCATTTGAGACATTATGTCCCTTTGCCTGGCCTGTGACATCAACCCCAGCCAGACTGTGCATCCAGGATGCTCAGTGGGATTTGCATGGGTAAGGACAAGGAGTTAAACCCCAAGATCCCTTGCACTCCAGCAGGTGACAAAGGCTGGAGTTGTTCTTCCATCCTCATGTGTTTGGGTGGGAGCTCAGTGGGGAGTGTCCAGATAAGGATCCTCCTCTGCCTCCTCCTCAGTGTCCCCCATTCCCTGGTGGCTCCCCTGCAGGAGGAAGGTCTTTTCCATCAGCACCTGCTCAAGGTTTGGGCACTGCCTGGGACACGTGTGACCAGGTGCTGGCGTGACACACTGGTTGTTGAGCTCTGTGCATGCACAGCCTTGGTGACATTGACCTGGGTGTGATTCAAGTTATAAATGCCAGGAGTTAAGGACAGGGACCAGGATGGAAAATAAGAGAGGCTGTGTGGAGGGTGGCCCTTCATAACCAGGATGGTCACAGAATCCCAGAATGGTTTGAGTTGGAAGGACCTTAAAGCCCATCCAGTTGCAGCCTGTGCCATGGGCAGGGACACCTTCTGCTATTCCAGGCTGCTCCAAGCCCCATCCAATCTGGCCCTGCACATTTCCAGGGATCCAGGGACAGCCACAGCTGCTCTGGGTAACCTGGGCCAGGGTCCCACCACCCTCATGGCCAGGTATTCCTTCCTAGAAACTTACCAGATTGTCTTGACACTTTGCCATCAAATGAGTTATAAAACTCTCTTGAGGAACTCTCTTGTTCCCAAATTGTGAGAAGCGTTTGAGACTCTCTCTGTGTGCACCCTAATGTGCTTTATTTATGTTGTATTTTAATCACCTGGGTGCTTTTTGAACACTGCTTCCAAGGAGCTGTTGCTGTCACTGTACCTTTATCAGGTCTATTCCCAGCTGGATTTCCCTCTGGCACTGGTGTTAGCACCCCACCCTTCCCAGTGCAGTGACAGTGACACTGTGATCCTGGAGGAGTTAATCCCAGCTGACAGCTGGACCATTTCCATGAGCCCAGGAGTGAATTAACGTCAGGTGTTGGGGGAAGGGTGGACATCATGGCTTTGCTTCTGGACACGGAGGTCTTTTGAGTATGAAACCCAATGTTTGGGGCCGCTGAGGCAGAGTGACAACAACTGCACTGCCAGTTCCTCCTTTGTGACACAATCAGCCCCCTTTCAAGGTGTACAGATGTCCTCTAGAATGAAGATGCAGTGGCAAATAGCCCACAAACAGTTTTTCTGCCTCTTGGCACTATCACCGTCCTCAGAAGAGACTTGGACTCACAGTTCTTGTGTGGTTTGTGGGCAGAGGGAGAAATGGAGCCGGGAAAGCAGCTGATGTCAAGAAATGAGCTAATGAAGGGAGATCACAAAGTGTGCAACCCCAGACGCTTCTATCTTTCTCTCCAGTTACCTTGGTAACTGGGTAGTGATATGATGTTGCTTGGTTTTGTATCCTGCAAGTAAAAGAAGCTCAAAGTACCCACCACTGGCAAAAATATTGGGAAGATATCACATTCATCTACAAAACAACAATTAAGTTGTGGCCTTGCTAGATGCTGTATCGAAGGCAGGATGTATCTCCCCCAAAGACTGGATGAAATGACTTCTATTTTCCTATGAGCCAGCAATTTAGTGCAGCTTTTGATGGGATTTCTCAGGGCCAAATCAAAGGGATCACTCCAGGATGGCTCTTTTCAGGGACATGGCTCACTGAGGCTCTACATCCTTTCCTCTGTGGGCCTTTCTGCTGATGATAATGTTGTTTAAAGGCAGATATGGACTCCTGGTGAACAGAAATGGGCTCAGACTACGTGTGGTGGACTTTCTTAAAGGGGACATGGAAAACCCAGCAGCTCCCAGGGGTGTGGAGATGACTCTGACATGAGGAATGACATTTGGTGTCAGTAGTGGGCCTGGGCAGGGCTGCATCCAGTGACCTCTGTGGGCAAGGGCTGGACTCACTGGATCTGCCAGGAGCTCATTCTTTCCCCCACTTCTCAGATACTGAGGCATTTATTCTCTCCAAGGGGTTCAGCAGTGTTGCCACATCCCAGTAACTTTCCCCAGCACTCCTCCAGCTCTGCTCAGCCCCACTGGGTGGGATGGTTTGGAGTGGACAGAATGGAAATAGAATTTTTTCCAGCCACTCTACCTGACCAACCACCAGCTCTTGCTGCTGTATTCCCCTTTTCCAGCCTCATTTGTGAGACCTCAACCCTGAGGTCTGGGCCAGTGGTGTCACCCAGGTGTCTCCAGGGCATGATGCTGCCACACAGTCTGGAGAAATCCATGGTCTGCTTCCCACTGCTTTGGTCCTCCTGGTCCAAGCATTTCCTTGGTCTCCTTACAAAACCTGCAGCGAATTGCTGAAATGAAATTCTCCCTGTAAGTCAAGGACTCAAACAGGAAAAGGAGGTGAGAAAAACAGTTCAAAGGGGAAAGATTCACACAGGAGGGGAGGAAGCAGCACTCCTCTTCTGAGGGGGAAAAATGCCCAAATAACTTATTTAATTCTGAATATCATCTCTGCACCTGCAGGCATTGAAATGGGAAGGGAAAAGTTAGGCTGGGAATCTTGTGAGCTCTGGATGTAAACTCTGGATAGCCAGAATTTTACAGGTAAACCCAGAGACTCTGGGGGAAGTGGGAATGGTATCTCTGCACCAGTCTCTTTTGCCATTCCCATGCTTCCTGTGCAGTTCTGCAAAACCCTGGGAGAGGGACCTGGAGACTTGGATACTCAGAGCCAGAAGGAAGGAGTTGGTTTTAAGAGAGGATGTGATAGAGAAGGACAGGACTGGATTCAGGGAGCTGTCTCCTGCATCCAGGTGTAACACCAGAGGGCCCAGTGGGGCAGGTGGAGGTCTGTAACTAAAAATTCCAAAATTCAGGAAAAGCACATGGCTTGCTTTAGGCAATGCTGCAAACAAGTTAAATTTGATTGAAAGAATCAAATAAAGCACATTGCTGGCTGGATATTAGTTTAGAGACTGGCCATGGCTTTAAACAGGCAGAGAATAAGGTGAGATTTAACATTAGGAAATTCTTCCCTGTGAGGGTGGTGAGGCCCTGGCACAGAGCAGCTGTGGCTGCCCCTGCATCTCTGGAAGTGTTCAAGGCCAGATTGGATGGGGCTTGGAGCAAGCTGGGATGGTGGAAGATGTCCCAGCTCAAGGCTGGGGCTGGAACTGGATAGGCTTTAAGTTGGGCCTTCCCAACCAAACCATTCCATGATTCCATGATCATGGGATACCTGTATGCATAATTTGTACCTTATTTCTTTTTCCAGACACTGACAGTTGATTGAGGTCTCCAAAACATGGGCATTAAAAAATAAAATATGTACAACAGTTATAGTGCTATGGCTATGAACCTTATTTGCCTGCCTAAATCCCTAATATTTGCCCTTTAAAGGCAAAAATGGATTGCTATTACAGAGAGAACAGGCAGAGAGACAGGGCAGAGGCAGCAGCAGCGATTTGAAGCCAGTGAAATCCCTGCATTCCTCGCACAGCCCCAGCCACTCCTGTGTGGTGAAGCACACGGAAAATTCAGATCAGACATGGATGGAGTAGCCCAGAGCTGCTCCTTGCCACGGCTGGAGGAGGTTTTTCCTTTCCCAGAGCCTGGCTGTGCGTTCAGGGCTGCCCAGGCCACGGCCACTGGCGACAAGTCAATAAAAAGGAGGGGAGAGGGAGAAGAGCAACAACGCCCCTGAAATGGGCTGGAAAGGCTGGAAAGGCTAAGTGTGTAAAGCTTGGCTAAGCAGAGTTTGTGGGGAGGGAGCAGCGATGAGGAGGAGGAAGGTGGGCTAACAGCCCTTCTCAAAAATACATTTATTTTATAATCAGCGTTGGGCGGTCGTGCAGTGTCTCAAGAAGCAGCAGAGTTCTCCCAGCAATTAACCCCGGCCCCGGCTGTGCCCTCAGGGGTGCCCGGGTGTGTGGGCACCGCCGGCCCTTATCTCTGTGCCATCTCCTCCCAAAAAACCGCAGAAATTTCCTCCAGACAATAAAACGATTCAATTTGCTGCCCGTAACAGAGGAAGCCCGTCAGGCAGGGTGAGGATTGAGGCCCAGGATTCAGGCCGGTGCTGCATCGCTGGGTTCCTGCTGCCATCCTGTGGCCAACTTGTTTTCCTGGGAGATTTTTTTTTGGATTGAGGAAGGTGGGAAGAGATGGCAGAACCACGGGATGTCCTGAGCGGGGAAGGCACCACAAGGGCCAACATGTCCCTCTTGTCCCCCCGGCCTGCCCTGAGGGCTGGGGCTGCTCCCACCTGCACTCAAACACTTGCTGCTTTTACCCTGCCAAAGCGATGGTTTTGTAAAAAATATTTTGTTGGGGAAGTTTCCCCTGAGTTTGGGTCTGCAGGGTTAATCTGTGCTCTCTTCTCCACCATAAAAAGTATTTTTTTTTCCCCACTTTGGCTCGGTGTGTTCCCATCACTCCTGCAAATCATGAAACCTCCATGGATTGTGCAATTCCCAACAAACCAAAATAATTTTAAATCTTTAAGTATTCAGCTCACATCTCCTTTATTGGGATAGATTTAAAGCCAACACCTGGCAGACATCCCCTGCCAGGGTCAGGCTGCTCCCACAGTGACAAAATGAGAGGTTCTGGTCACATCCCCTCCTCAGGGTCTGCAGGATCTCCTCCTTCAGCCTGGCCTCGGGGGGAAATTAATTCCCCAAATATTTGTGGGTTGCTTTGCAAACACAGAACCCTGGAAATATTCTGGATATGGCCAGTGACGATATTGACAGGGCTTTTTTGTCGAAGTGATCCCTGCAAGAGAAACTTTGTTGTTACTTTGGATGTGAAGGTTTTTAGCAGTTCCACCACTTGAAAAATAATGTAGAAGAAAAAGGAGGAAAATAGGGAGAAAAGAATAGGAAAACCCAGGGGGAGACTCTGGAGTTTTACCCTGGTTTGCTCATTGAAGAGAAGGAGATGGGAGAAGGTACCTGGGAGGAGAACAGGCTGCACAAATCTTGAAATTCCCACCTGAGGAGGGAAGTTTGTCCAATACAAATGAAATCATTTGCCTTTTTTTTTTTTTTTTTTTTAACCTGGAAAATCAACACAGGGTGTATATTAAACACCCCAAGGCTCTGAAATGGGGGTTCAGGCAACCTTGCATTAAAGGGATTGCATAGACACATCTCCTCTCTGGAATTATGTGCCAGCCCCACTTTGGTTGACCTTACAGAAAGGTTTACCTAAAAAACTGAGTTGAGGAATTTTATAAACAGAAAATTGAGCATTTTATTAAAAACAATAGGAAGGATACCTGCTTTTCTTGAAGGAGCAACAGTCAGCAGTAAAGGATACAGACATGACAAAAACAAGGGGAAAATGGATTTCTCTACAGTGAAATTACACATCCTTTTGTGAATTTCTTTTCTACCTACATGGAACATCAATGGATACTTCTAGAAAAAAAATCGTTACTGATGATTTTAAAATGCAAATATACAATGCCAAGAATCTGCAGGCACAACCCCTAATGGGCTGGGGACTTCTTTTCTTTCTGTGTGAGGACTTCTCCTTCTCTTGCCTCACAGGCATGGCCATGGCCTGTGGGGAAAGCTGACCTAGAGAGGGAAAATAAATCCTGACTCTGTCAGGGGATAGTGGAAGAGTTGTTTGCTGGCCCCTTGTCCCCAGTGGACTTTGCTGGAGCCTTGCAGGGGGGACAACCCTCATTCCTCACATGCTGCATCTTCCCTCTTTTATTCATCCTAAAATCAGAGTCATGGAAACCTCTCCTTGTTTGTTTTTCCCTCTATGCAGACCCCTATAAAACTGACCGAAAGGCACCTTGAGAAGTCTTCAGTCTGGGCCACACAGGTTTGCTTTGGGGTAAGAAGGAAACACCAGAAAATAATAATAAGAGGAGGATTTAGAGGAGTGCCCCCGCTCTTTCTGCCCCCCAGTGCAGGAGAGCCTTGCCAGGGTAAATTTTGTCTTTCCAAACCAACTGGAGACACACAATTGTTCACTTCAATGCCAGGCTTTAGGTCCTGGGAAAGCTGAGGGCTGTATTATGTGCAAGCACAATTCCTGAATTTCCAGGGGGAATCTGTTGGTGTGAAAGCAATGAGAAGGAAACAAAGGCTTGGAGAGGAAAAGCTGGGAATGCTGTTTGTGACAGATGTGCCTGAGCCTTTCGATTCTGGCCACAAAGCCTGACACAGGAATTTGCCATCTGTTTGGGCTTTGGATGCTAAAAATCATCCTCCTCCCTCCCCCTGCAATGATCTGCTGCTGCTGGAGCAGGTTTAACATGGATTTCTGTGTGTGAGAATGATGGGATTGGCACATGATGGCATTCCAGTAGGTCACCTCATGGCTGCAGCATTCCAGGGGTGGGATGGAGCTGCAGGGGTCACTCCTGCTCCTCTGGGGAGCTCTTGGCTGAGCAGGAACTCTGACCCATGCTGGGATCTTGCAGACAGGTGAGAGGAGCTGGGATGTCTCTGTGTTCACTCTGGTTTCCCTCTGGAAATCACTTCCCAGGGAATCTCTTCAGACTTCATGCTTTGGTGGGAATCCACGCTGCAAAGGGAGATTTGGGAATAGGGAAGTCTTTCCAAGAAGGCTGAAGATTAGGATTTGGTCCTGGGATGGCTCAAGTGGATTTGAGCTCAGAGATGGCTGGTGGGGTCAGGTGGAGGTTTTTTTGATGGTGGCCAAGAGGTTGAAAGATGCTGTGGTTTTGGGAACTCATGGAGAAGTAAAGCATCAGGACATGTTTTTGGGAAATACTGGAGAAGCAGAGCACCAGGACATGTGGATGAGCACGACACAGAATTGTGTCTCCTGTGAGCAGTGGAGGAAACCATTCTGTATCCTGGAAACCACTGAATGGCAACCTCATCCCTGTGATAAGCTGATCCCAGCTCAGTCTTAGCTCTGTTCCTGCCTTGGATGTGGCAACCAGAACACTCCAGCTCTGGACTCCCTGCAGCCTGTGTGTTTCAAGAGCTTTCCAGCATCAACTTCCAGAGCCTGGGATTGAAAAACCATTTGTGATTTCTTCAATACACAGAAGCTGAAAAACATCAGTGCTCTGTCACCCAAAACTGTGATGATCTGATTTGTCAGGTGACCACTGCACATCAAATTTATGTACTTTAATTTATATAATATGTGTTTATTTATTTTATTTAGTTCTTCCTGTCTACCTCTCACAAACAGAAAACTCTTCCATGGCTTGTTTCCAGTGTGAAAAATTAATGAAGATGGCAGGATTCAGTACATCAGAACACCTTGGGATGTTTGAGGAGCAACAGGACACCATCTCTGAAATCCTTTTGTGTGTAAAATGGGACTTTTCCAGGCAAGTTCTCCTTCACTGAAATCTGAGTGTCTCACAACAAGATTCTTTAGTTTCACTTGACTTTTAACCCCAGCCTCTGCTTTTCTTGGCTTTTAAGTGATTAAATATTCACCCTCAGTGGTTTATCAGCAGGGTTTGTTGTAGTAATAATAATAATAATAACAATAATAATAATAAAAATAATGTTGTAGACTGGATGGAGTTGAAATTGTGTAACAAATACAGGACTAATGAATATGATTTGTGAGTGATTTGTGGATTATAGAATCACCAAATGGTTTGGGATAGAAGGAACCTTAAACAGCCTCTTGTTCTTCAGCACCTGCACTGGACACATTGCACTAGACCAGGTTGCTCCAAGCCACATCCAACCTGCCCTGGAACACTTCCAGGGATGAAGGGATAACTCTTGTGTCACCCAGAAGGATGACAACAAAAGTGGTATTGGTATACAAATGCAGGAGGGGAAATGACATAAAGTGATCAATAAATTATCTCAGGTGGAAAATGCCTGTCCATCCAAACTCAGGAAAAAAAGGAAATGAGGCTGGCTGGCAGCAACAGCATCCATTTCTGGACCAGGAGCTTATGGAAAGGCCCTGTGTGGCTGTAGGAGCTCGTCCCTGGGACTATCCCCCTGTGCTCCATTAAGGTTACCAGCACTGTTTGGGTCACACCACTCCTGTTGTCACTGAAAGCCATGAAAGTAAAGCTAAATACACACAAGAGTTTGGGCAATACTTACATCCTTGGAAAGCACTGTTCCAGGAGATCTGCTGCTCAGGAATGTGTTTAATTGCAGTTAATTGCACAGGTGTTTACCTTGTAGTGGTGTCAGTGACACAAGGTCTGCAGCCTGGTCCTTGTTCTTTCTAGCCAGGCTTTAGGTTTTGCTCATTGATGTCTCTGTCAGGGTTGTCTCCCTCCAGTGGCTCAATTTATTCCCAAATCTCCTGTTCCCAAACACCAACAGACCTTGGAACAGGCTGTACAGAGAAGCTGTGGCTGCCTCATCCCTGGAAGTGTCCAGGGCCAGGTTAGAGGGGCTTGGAACAACCTGGGATGGTGGAAGGTGTCCCTGGGCATGGCAGGGGTGGAACTGGATGGGCTTCTTCCAACCCAAACCATTCTGTGATTCCATGATCCAGAGAAGACACATTGGCCAAAGCCCTCAGTCTGTACCTGTGTCCAGGTGCCAGTCCTGGGTACTGCAGCCCCTGGAAGCCCCTGTTGAATGCTCCTGAGCTGGGCACCCTTCAGTAGGGGACAGTTTTAAGTCTCTGATAGAAACACAAAAGGCTCCAGAGTTGAGTTGAGGTTGGATAGAAAAAGGGCTTTCCCTAAATCTTCCAGCAACACCTCTGGTGTGGCTGCTCCTTAACACAAACCAGGGAAGCAACCAGTGATTCATGATTCTGCTGAGCTGTTTATGGTGGACAAAAGTTCCTCCTGCCCACACATTTCCCCCAGCTCCTCCTGGGGATAGGCAGGGGAGAAGCAGTCTCCCAACAATCAATCTCAAACAAGAGATTGTGTGAAGTTCACCCTTCCTGAGAAGCTGCTCATGCTTGGACTTGTCCAAAGAGCTGTTGTGGTGGAGCCCATGACCTTGTGCAGGGAAAGTGCTGCTGGTAGCTCCTGGAAGACCCTGAGAGCAGGAAGCTGTGGGTGTTGCTGTGATGTGCTGGGACAAGCAGGGTGACACTGCTGCCTGCACACTCCTGTCTGACTCTGCCCCTCTGAGTCACCCCCCTCCACCCAGCCCTCCCTGCAGAATTGCAAAACATCCTCTCTCTCTAAATTTCCTGGTGTGCCCAGCATTTCTGGGACAAAGCTGGCTGTGCCAGTCAGTGTTGGAGGTCACATCATGTTGGAAGGAGTGACTTGGTGTGGTCTGGCTCTTTTATGGCAGCTGTCTTTCTCACCTCATGACTGACACTGTCAAGTCAAACTTGGTGACAGAAGGCCAAGTAACAGTATTAGAGCTCTTCAACCTCATACAGATAATGAAAATAATAAATAATTTTTGGGGGCCATGTTGCTAAAAAAAGGAAATCACAGGAAAATACATTTTGGCTGGACCACCACATTTTTTCTGAATTTCCATCTCCATCTTCTCTCCTCTCCATCTCATCTCCATTTCCATCTCCATCTCCTCTCCTCTCCCTGTTCTTGTAAGCACAGTTAGAGATGGAAATGCCATTTTGAAATGAAAACTAGAGAAAGTTTTCACTGGGCTTAATTTCATATGAAGATCTTGGCTTTTCTCCCCTCAGATGTTTAAAACCAGGCTTGGCAGAAACTTCTCCTGAGCTCATCTGCTGCCACACTCCTCCTACTTCTGCATTTTCCTGTGGTTTTGCTCTTTCCAAAAGCCCCAGACAAACTGAAAACCCTCCAGCCCTCCCAAATCTTTTATAAATAACTCCTACAGCACTGCTTAGCCCTGAGAGTGGTTAAGGCACTGCTCCAGGTGGGTTTACCTGATTTCAGGTGTTTGAGGCTTGTAGACCTTTCCAAGCTCGTTTTCCCTGACCTTTGGCAGGTGCTGTGCTTGGCAGTTTATCTCCTTGGCCACACAGGAGTTCAGGAGGCCAGAAAGAAGGGACGAAAACAAAGGTGTTACTACCACGTTACTTGGCTCTCAATGGCCAGAAGAGATGCAAGAGTCTTTTGGCACAGTGGTACTTTTTTCCTAAAGAAAAAAAAAGGGGAAAAAAAAAAAAGAGGGAAAAGGACTTTAATTGAAGCCTGCAATGTTGTATAAATGGAAGATCTAAGTTTTAATTGAAAAATAATTATAACCACTTAATCATTTTAAATGAGGGCTGTAATTGCAGTCAGTTCATAATAGCCAAATACAGACACTTAGATTCCTGCAATAAAGCAGGGATGGTACAGCTTGATTTGCTAATAGCTCTTCCACTTCTCTCCTCTTTTGTCTCAAAGATTAATTCAGGCAAGGGCTATTAGTGCCGTTAATTGGTTCTGCAATTTAGACCTTGTGCTTGTGAATGAGTGACTGATGCAGACCCATCAGCCAATAATGTGAACACTTTGTCAATGTGTTCCTCATTGTCCGGCTCCGCAGAACTCCCCCGGCAGCTCCTCCGCCACCCAACCCCGGCTCCCCGGAGGGATCAGGAGGAGCGGGGCTCCTCCGGGGTGAGGGATTCACTTAGCTTTAGATAGGTCACCCAGATGCCTTTGAAAGCACGGCCGGCTTATGAATAAAATAATTAGGCAGTCCAGGCGTCCTCCTTGGCAGGGACAAATCCCATATTCAAGAGAAATCTTCTCCGCTGTGCTGGGAGCAGGAGGTTCAGCGGGGTTGTGGAGGTGGTGAGGAGACGTGTCAGAGGGAGAGTGGAACCTGCAGGCGGGAAGGGGCTGATGGCTCCAGGCAGCACCCGGGAGGAGTCCCCTTCCCACGGGCAGCAGCAAGGCTAAAGTGAGGCTATATCACTTAAATACCAGAGAACAGCACAAACTCTGCTTTTTAAAAGGTGTAATTTCCCACCTTAGCGTTCACAGCATCGGGGATGGGCAGTGGGCACAGCTGGAAGGGACTTGGAGCAGCTTTGGGTGTCATTCCTTAGAAAAACACCCAGGGAAGGCTTTGTCCTTGCTGTATCCCTGCAATGTGAGATAACTGAGATGAGTTTCACAGGTCACACCAAGTTTTGGTGGCTGAAGGAGTTCAGTCCTTGGCCATTTTCACCCTGAGATCCTCCCAGAGGAGAAAACTGCCCTTTTAAAGGTTAAGGTTAGGATATTTTTGGCTGGGAACCCTGCTGCTCACACACCAAGACCCTACTCTTCTGGCTGCTGTACATTGGCACATTTTGAAATAAATGGATGATAATTTGGACAAGATCTGTCCCTTTGCAGGTATCTTGCACTCCCCACCCAGGGATCGACGTGTTCCAAGTGGAGATGCTTTCTCCAGACCTTCCAAGTGAATTTATCCTTTGAGTGAACATATTGAACACAATCATTGGCTGCCATGAGCCTTTTCCGTCTCCAGGAGATCCCGGTGGTGACAAACACAGGGAGTGTGTTTGTGCCCTGGACTCAGGCTCTATATTTAGCTACGTGATACTGGGAAAGCTTTCCGTGATTAATTTCTGTTGACCGATACTGAAAGTAATTAACAGCCCCAACGTGGAGCGGGCGAGGTGTGGCACCAGGACTGGGTGTCACTGGGCCCAAAAAATGACTGGGAGAGAGAGGTGGTTGTGAAAGCACATGAATCACCAGTCCTGTTCTTTTGGGGAAAAAAGGGAAAATGGGGAAATTTTTAATTCCTCATTTTAACTCCATTTAAACCTGAGGACTGCTTGGAGTCATCTTTTCCCCGGTTGATGTTTAATTTTGGGCATTAATTTCATGAATGATGTGTAACAAACATTGGTATTGGACACAACATTTTTGGAATTGATAATTGAGGCTCTGGGATCTTACGTGAGAGTGACATTTCCCTTGGAGCTTCATGAGTGGATCTGCTGTGCTTTGGACATGGGAACAGACAGTGGGACTTCCCACGGTCCTGTGCCTGGTTCTCTCAAAAAGGTGCAGGACCAAAATAATCTCTGGGAGATGTTGCTCCCACAACAGGTTGGGTCTTCCTCAGAAGCAGCTTTACAGGGAAGTCCTTAAGGCATATGGGAGACTCCAGGCTCCTTGAGCAAGGGTAAATTCAGGCAGGTGACAGATGCCCACTCCATGCTTCCTCCTGACCTTCTACATCTACCATCTAAATGTCACCTCACTGAGTTCCACTTCTCCAAAAGGTCCCTCCATGACCCCTTTGTGTATCTGGCACTGCTGAAACAGGGCTCCTCATCTCCTCTTCTCATGCACATTCCCTGTTCCTCTTCAACCACAAACAGGTTGGCACCCGTGGAAAACTGGGCTAGGAAGAAAGTGGCAAGGGATGGAGCAGAACGGGCAAACAAGGCATCACCCCACAAAGGCATTTTCTGCAATAAGGCCATGTCTCTTAGGGTGCTCTGGTCTTACAGCTGGTCTGCCCTGCCATCTTCCTTTGTCCATGGAAACAAGTCCAAATTCCTATTTGGATGAGGGGTATAAAACAATAATAAATGAGGATATGCAGTTTTGTCTGTTTTCCCCTTGATCCTCCCACAGCAAACTGCAGGTTCACACCTTTCACTCTTTGGCAAGTGCTGCCTTTCACATGGGCTCCCAGCCCAGTGTTCCCGAGGTCTGCCCAAACACCCACTGCTACAAGATTCCCTTTTTTATACATTAACCTTGGCTTAAATGTTTTGGTTGAGCCAGATGGAGCCATGCTAATAAATCATGGAATCATTTAGGTTGGAAAAGCGCTTTAAGATCATCAAGTCCAACTGTTCCCTCACCACTCACAGGTCGGTCATGTCCCCAGGTGCCACATTTTCACTCAAATCTGTGAAATTCTACCAGAGATGGGGACTCCACACCTCCCTGGGCAGCCTGCTCCAATGCTGGACAACCCATTCCATGAAGGAATTTCTCCTAATATCCAGTCTGAACCTCTCCATTTGGCTCAAAATCATCATCCTTGCCAGGAAAGGATTTAGGCTTTCCATAATTTTTTATATTTCATCTGATTTCTGTGCTCAGTCTCCCGAGGTGCCCCGGTGTTTCTGTGGGAGCTCTCCAGAGGAACCCGCTAGTCCTGCCTGGCCGTGCCGGCTGCACCTCTGCCTGGAGGGAGAAGGTAAACACAGAGCGAGGTGGAACAAATGGCTCTTGGTACCGAGCGGGGAGATTATCTCACCGAAACAGATAAAGGCCAGGGGAGGTTGGCGTGGGGCACCCGGAGCTCTCTTGGCTGCCGGCGTGACGTCGGCAGCACCTCCAGCTAAAAGTCCCTGGTGCTCTGGCTGCCTGCCCCAGACCCGGCTTGTGGGAGCTTGTGCACGCCTGGCACCATGTCGGTGACAATCTGCCAGTCCATGGGCTTCGTGGTGTCCGCCCTGGGCATCGGGGGCATCATTGCCTCCACCTGCATGGACCAGTGGAGCACACAGGACCTGTACAACAACCCGGTGACGGCTGTCTTCAACTACCAGGGCCTGTGGCGCACCTGTGTGCGGGAGAGCTCCGGATTCACGGAGTGCCGCGGCTACTTCACCATCCTGGGGCTGCCAGGTAGGGCCTGACAGTGCCAGGGAGGGGGTGGGAGGGCACAGGGCACAATCTCTCTGTCAGAAGGTGGAGATTTTCAGTGGACAGCCCAAATTTCACTCAGCAGTGGGTGATTTTCAGTGGGCAACCCAAATTTCTCTCAGCACTGGGTGATTTTCAGTGGGCAACCCAAATTTCTCTCAGTAGCGGGCCATTTTCAGTGGGCAACCCAAATTTCGCTCAGCAGCAGGCAATTTTCAGTGGGCAACCCAAATTTCAGCTGAAAGGACCTTGGATGCTCACTCTGTTTGGAAAAACAGGTGCTTGGAGATCCCTCAAGGCAAACCCCCTCCCACATGGCCAAGCTGAGGTTCAGCAAAACTCATTACAGCTAATTATGCATCCTGAGGTATTGTCCAGGCTGCTCCATGGGGAGATTTGTCCCCTGTGCCATGGGTGGCTCTGGCTCAGATTCCTGCCCCAGCTGTGTGTGGCTTCCCACCAGAAGCCACTAATAGTCTTGTCACTGGAGAAGATCCTTTCCTAAGAGGATATGTCACAGTTCAGCTCACTGTATTTCTATTTGGGCTAACACCACCAGGCTGGATTTCCCCCTAATTCTCCTTTGGTTCCAGTTTTTTCTGCCACGGGAATCATTCCTGTCCTGGTTGTGCCCAGAGTATCTCGGGGTGCAAACAATTAGGTTACAACGGGATTATCTGGGGTTTCTTCTTGCCTTAATACAGTGAGAAAAAAGGCACTTAGACTCTTATACCCATCTGGCCTCTGTGCTTTGATACAGCCAGAATGGAGGGAAGAAGCCAATTATATCAGGAAATCACTGCAGAACTTGTGCAAAATGGCATTTCCAAAACACAGAGAAAGGGGCATTGTGCACAAAAATTGCTTCTCTGAAGAGAAGGCACAAATCAAACCAGTATAACCCAGAGTGGCTGTGGTCTCAGACACCAGCTGGGGAGGTGTTTCATCCCCTGAGCTGTGTTTTTGAGTTGCTGCTCCCTGGATCTTCATTCCCAGCTGGTGTCTGGCATTGGTTGTGCTGCTGCTTCCCCAGGCAGGTGCCAAATGTCCCTGAGCATCGTCCTCTTGTTGGAGCTGTGGCTTGGAATGTCCATGCTTGGACTCTCAGGTACAGAGATGCATTTTCCTAGAAGGACATGAGCCTGATCCTGCCTGGGCATGCAGCTGAAGGATGACATCCAAAAAAGGGGTTTTGTGCAGGGCTGGTATTCACACGCTGTTCTCTCAGTCAGCAAAGCAGAGCAGCTCCACAAAGGAAAACTCAGGGAGCAAAGGGCAGGACAAGTTGGTAAAACTCACTGGGTGAATGGTTGGACTTGACCTTGAAGGTCTTTTCCAACCTTAATGATTTTAGAAAGAGATTAAAATTACCATGTGAGGAGTAAATTGGGGTGTAAAAATCAAACCCTCCCCACACAGATGCTCCCACAAGACACCGCAGTTCTTCCAGTTCTTGCGCTTCTTCCTCAGTTCTGCTCAAAAAGCTTAAAATGACAAAACCTGTAACTTTATGAAAGAAACAATTAAACTTTTCAAGTGTTCAGCTTTGGGAAATACTCTAGTCTTTGAAGAAATCAGAATACTTGAGATTTGGGGGGTTTTGTTCTTTCAAAACACCTTCGTTGCTGACCTCTGCCCTACAGCAAAAAAAGCAGAAAACTAGGGATGGTTTTTTTGGAATTCCAAAACCTCCAGACTGGTGTTGGCTGTGTGGGTATTAATATTCTAAAGTGGGAATGTGGAAGGGATGGATTTCCTGCATGAGCAGGATTTTCCTGCATTTAGAGGGGCTGCTGGAGACAGGTGTGTCCATGGCCCTGCCCACCCCAAAGGGTGGAACAAGATGGTCCCTGAAAAATCCCTTCGAACCCAAACCATCCTGGGATTCTGTGTTTCCATGATTCTGTGGATCAGAAGTGTGGGACAAAAATGAGCAGCCTATCCTAAATATTGGGGTTTCTGATGAAGCCCTCATCTTAGAGTGGAATTCCCACTTGTGTTTGCCAGGTTTACTGCCATCACCCACAAAAAGGGATATAAAAGAGCCCAAGGAATAAAAGACAAGCATAAAAAATAAAGGTGGTGGATGTCTGACATCCCCAAAGTTGCTGTCCGCACCCTCAGTGAGATGGTGAGATGGTGTGGGCTCAGTGTGAGGGAATATGAATATTTATGTGCTTTGTCCCAAATGATCCTTTTCAGACCAGTGCTATCAGCACTGCCCTACAAAACGAGGTGGAATTTTTCCCTTTCTTTTTAATGAACTGGGCTTGCTCTTCTGTAGTCACCCCCCTCCCTGCTCCCGTTTTTCACCCTGTTATGGATTGTCTGACACTTCCAGTCTCTGGAGAAGCTGGAGCAAAGCCTCACGTCCCACTGCTGTGCTTTATGGATTGGCTCTGTCTCCTGAATTCAGCTGCTCCTGTGGGCATTTCTCCCCACCCACCACCAGCAAGGGTGGTACTCCAATCAGAGGAGGGGGGAAATGATACTAAAAATCCTATTATTCATTTGTTCAGATACTATTTAAGTGCATTATCCCCGTGTTTATTTTAAGTGTGTGGCACCTCGATCTCCATGAAACCCCCCTCACAAACTACCCCAGAGTTAATGGTTTGTCAGCATTTCCATTATCAACCCCTATTTATTATCCTGACAATGGCAATTTATATTGGGAACAATAGTGCCAGAGTGAATAAAAATAATAGGACTCTGGCAAAGCAGCGAGGTGACCCGAGCACATCGAGGAAGTTTTGGGTTCCCAGGGTTTTTTTCACCTCAATCCCTCGCTCCCACAGCAAAGATTAAACTTGTCTTGCCCATCATCTATCTTCAATTTAGTTGGGAATTTTAATTTCAAATAGATTGAGGAAAAATCAAGATAATAGAAATGAGAAATTACCCAGGCAGTTTATGGCTCTGGCTGCTCAGCTATAAACAGTTGCTCTCTGGTGAAATGTGGCACTGGAGGACTGGACCTATTTGTTCTGATTTTGCTTTCTCCCGTTATTTTTTGCTCCTTGCTTTGGCATGAGATGGTCTGGAGGACATAGCTGAAAACTGAGCACACAAATAAGGGATAAATAGCAAAAGCTGAGCTGGGCGAGGCTGGTGGTTTCACCTTGTGTGGAGATCATGAGGTGATTTCTGCTCAAAGCAGGATTTTGCAGTTTCTCCCAACTTTGCTAAACTGCAATAGCATGGGCAGTGATTTCCCAGGTTTCTGTGTCAGTGGTTTTTTTTCCACAATTGTTCAGGGAGCATTCTCCAGCAATTTTTCCAAGGACAGTTCTCCCTCAGTTCCAAAGCTCTTTTTACCCCTTCAGAAGGGCTGAGATATCTCTCTGCTGTGGACCAAAGGGTTGTTGGCTCAAAATAGGAGAATATTCTTGCTTTTCCAGACTTTGGCAGTATGAGAGCAACTTGTTAACTTCTCCAGCTGATAAAAATGCCCAAGTTCTCAGGGTGCTCAGAGGGAAAAGAGCCCATGGGAATGCAACCATGACTGCCCAAATTCTCCATAAATTTCAGTTTGGCTGCTGCAGGGTAGCAGCAGTGCATAGATGTTTCCCAAGGAGAATTCATGTCTAGGAAGCATCAACATTGGCTTCTCTGGATTTTTCCCTTCTATATCGATGCTCTGACAAAGTTTTCTTTCATTTCATATGACCCACAGCCATTTTGTGGCATAACCATAGCAAATAACCTGATTTTGGAGACAGGGCAGCCACTGACCAAGGCGACAGTGTCTCTGCTCCCTGGACCTGTTCCATGCCCAAAGTTTGTAAGGATGGGAAGTGCTAATTGCCTTGTCATGATCCTCCACCAGTGATGACCATAGCAAAGTCTCTTTCAAGGTCTGTTTGCTGCTTGAAATCCTTTCATCCAGCCAAGTCAGCTCTGAATTTTGAAACACCTGCAGGCAACTGCTGTAACCTGCTTAAAGTCTTTTGAGGTCAAATTTTGGGTGCAGAAGGATTTAGGTCGCCCAGGCAGGCTGGAGTCTTGATAAATCCTACCAGGACATGTGTGAGGCTCTGATGGGTTTACACTCACAGCTGGAGCTGAGGGAGGTGTGGGGATGGGGAAACAGCCACTTGGAGACATTTAGAGAGGTCTCAGGAGCCCCAGTGACACTCAGGGTGGGAGGAGGTGGCAGGGAGGTGGGTGTGTGTGTCCCATTTATTGTTTTGTGCCTTTACACCATGAAAGGATGAGAGAAAAGGAAAAAAAAGTCCCAAGGGATCTGGGATGAGGTCCAGAAGAGGAAGGAGCAAGGCTGTGGAGATTTGGGGCTGGGCTACAGCTGACAGCAAGCTCAGCCTCATGCACCCCAGCTGTGCTGAGGGAGCACAGAGCACCCTCTGGACCACCCCATTCAGGTGTGAATCTGAGCTGGGATGGGCTCCTTCCATGACCCATTCCCTCACTGAATTCCAGACAGGCCATCCAGCCCTGCTTATTGTGCACCACACACTGACGGACCCTGAGGAGGTCCCACCAACAGAGGGGCAGGAAGAGAAGGGTAGGTTTGCTTAGTCTGGGCCTGAGCAGGCTGGGCTGGTGTGAGCCACCAGCAGGGTGTGAGCTGTGTTTGCAAATTGGAGAGCAAACATGAGCTGGAGGTGATTTCTGAGGGAGAGGCAGCGATAACATTCAGGAGCTGCCTGGGCACGGGGACCGGTTTTGAGATAACGCAGAGTCAACGCCTGCAGAGATAAAGCAACTATGAGCTGGAATAAAGGGGCACAGGGGAGCGGCCACAAAGCCCCCTTCTTCTCCTCATTTGGGTAAACCACCAGGGTTGTCCCAGTGCTCAGTGGGAGCCCTGTTCTCTGCTCTTTGGTGAGCTGCAGCCCCGCCATTCCCCTTCCTCAGGTGCAGCTCAGCATTTCCACATGGACTGGGAAACCCTCTGGCCAAGCATTCAGCTGCTGGAGACAATCCACAGATTGCTTGGAGAGAGATTCCCATCCTTCAGCCAATCCTGGCTGTGGTCATCTCCATGGGGTGGCTGGACATGAGCATCACGTGGTGGTGAAGATGCTTGGACTAGCTCCAGAGCTTTTCTCTCACCCAACCCCTTCTTGGGTTGTGTTCTGAGCCAACAGTTCAGATTAAACTCCCAGGGGATCTTCTGTTACCTGGGAAAACAGGATTAATGTATTTTTCCCTATCATGGGCAGCTCAGAAACACCCATTAAAAATAAGCTTAAAATCCAAATATTTGAGAAAGGCAAAGGGAATATGCTGGGGAAGGGTTGGGAAGGAAACAAGTTTGGATTTTGTCTCCAGAACTCTGCTTCAAGCACCCACTGAGGAAGGTGTGGGAGCTTTGAATGCCCACTCTTTCCAAGTATGGTTCTAGTCAGAGCAGGAGAAGTGGAAATCGGATAGCTGGAGGACACTTCAGCCAATACTTTTAGGGAAACAGAAGCCCCCCAAACCACAGTAATTCTTCAAAGATGACAACATGTGTAGTGCTGAGCATGGCTGGGTGTTAAACTCTTAAGTGAGGAACTGCAGCGTGACCATCAGCAGCAAAATCCCTTCCTCAGCTCCATTTTTGGGGACAGCACACAAGGCTTCAGAGGGGAATGTCCAGCCCTGTGTTGGTTTTCCTTCTTTAGAGACATGGTTCCTTCTGGCCCTGCAAATCAAAGCCAGGCTGGTTCTCCTGGACTTTCCTGCGCACCTGGAGATTTTGATGATGCTTTTTGGCTGCTCCACCATTGCTCTGGGGTTTTGATGTCCCTGAGTAAGAGCCATGGTGAGAAACAGCTTTTCCATCCACAGGAGAAAATTCCATTCCCAGGGAAAGGTTACTGAGTTGATGATGAGCCCTCCCGGCTCATTCAGGGATAGCCCTCTTTCCAATGGGTTACTTGGGGGGATCAGCAGAGCGTGGGATGTGAAATACTGGAGAAGGAGAAGAAAAGGTCCCTGTTGGTCTGAAGAGCAGCTCCTGCTGCACATGGCTGGAGCCAGCAGTCAGGCTGGAGGAAGGAGTGGTGGGTGTGTCCCCCCCCACCAAAGCAAATGTGGATATAGGGATGGAAGGGCCACCACCACTGGTATTCCAACCACCCAGATGTCCAACTGAGCAGAAAAAATCCAATCATTTAAAAGGTGGCAGAGCTGATGGGGGGAAAAAATGGAAAAAAATATGTTCACCCCTTTAATTCTCCCCTTTTCCTTCCCTTTTCCTCCCCAGGGTTATTTTTAGCTGTGATCAGTCTATGGGTTCATTTCTCTGTGCACTATTGCACACACTTGGGAATAGGGGTTATGTCTCAAAGGAATATTACTCCCTCTGATATGTTCTGATGAGGTTCAGCCCGGAAAAAGGGATGTGGGCTCTCACCACTGAGTGGCCAAAAACAAGAAGGAGAGTCCTGGGGCACGGGAAGGACAGGAGTCATCCTGGAGAGCTGCTGAGGAGCATCAGGGCTTGGACAGAACCAGATTTTCTAGACTGGGACACAGTTCTGGTTGTGGGACCACAAGGGATGGGATGAAGAACTGAACACATTTTAGCACTTTTTGTCCTTCTGTCTTCCAGGTCTTTCTCATCCCTAGTTGTTGTCTCAGCTTCTAAGTCTTCTCCAGCCCTGATTTATCACAAATCATTATCCAAAAAGAGGAATTTTGGACAGCATTCCCTGTCCTTCACAGAGGATGAACAGCTCTTTACCACCTCTGGTTCTTGAGGGTTCCCTTCTATGGTTTTCATTCACTTTATTTTTTTTTGCTGGCAATTTTGGGTAGGTCAGAACTGACCCCTCCTGTGATATAAACTTGACAAAGTGAGTGAAAATGATGACATTTGAATAGAATTGATGGAAGCAATGACATCTTGTGCCCGACCTGAGAGGGCTGTGATTGCCACGGGACATGGAATTGTGCTCTGGCTGCCCCAGCAGAGCCCCACGAGCTAAGGGATGTCCTGGAGGGTTGTTCTCTAAAAGGTAGGAACAATATCCAGGGTGTGATAACCCCATTGTAGCTCCTCCATGGACACAAATCAGCCTTTTCTCTCTTCCTGGTGGCTTTTACATGTCTTCATATCTGGGTGCTGGTATGGATAATGCCTGTGGTATAGACAGTGTAAAGTAGGAATTTGTTTCTAGGTCAGGACTGAAGTAAATCAGTTGGAGGGGCACACTGGATGAGAATGGATGAGCATAAAGCCTGGAAGGTCCTTGTGCCTCGCTGACTCCATTGGCAGAGAGGCACAGTGGATTTATATTGCTCCAATGAACTCAGAACATCTCCACTGTGATAACAAATTCCCCACTTTTTACATCCCCCATCCCTCTCCCAGGACCATGCCTCCAGTCAATATGGACAAGCGTCCCCTCAGAAAGGCCATTTCCCAGTGGTCTTTCCCTGCACTCTCCTCCCTCCCACATGGGTTTCAGGGTGTCCTTATGATGGCAGTGGGGATGTGGATGGGTGGAGAAAATGGTTGGAGGAGCTTTGCTGGATCAGTTTGGGGCTCTTGGCTTGGTGCCCTGGGTTGTGCCATGGTCAGCATCCAATGGAAGCTCAGTGATGCCTGAGGACACTGCAAGGAGCAGCCACATCCCTGGGCTGGGCTGGTGGCCCCACATCTTCTGGCAGAGCCCTGTCTCCCATTGTGCCTCTTGTGCAGACACCTCCATGGGGGACAGGTTGTGTGGTGGCATCACCAGAGGGATGGGGCCAGGTGCTGAATTCCCCTGGGGACATGGTCCTTGCCCCATCCCCAGCAAGCAGGAGAGGCCCAGAGGTCAGCAAAGGGTTTCAGGGGGCTGGCCAAACCCCAAGTGGGTTGCCCAACACTGGGCAGAGCGTGGCTGCTTAAAGGTGGAAGGACAAGCACTCCTAGAGGACAAAAGCTCCTATCTCCAGCCCTGCCGGCACAAACCTCCCCGGCAGTGAGAGTGAAACTGGACTATCTTGCAAAAACACTTTGAGCAAACAGCCCTCAATGGAAAGCATCTGATAAGAGCAGCTGCAGTGCTGGTGGCTCAGGCAGGAGGACTCGGCTGCCCCAGTAGGACTGCGGCTCCCTCGGGGCCGTGTCACCCGCGCTCTCTGGGGACACACCATGTCCACCACCATCTGCCAGGTGATGGGGTTCCTCGTGTCCCTGCTGGGTGTCGGGGGCAGCATCATAGCCACGGCCATGGACACGTGGAGCACACAGGACCTGTATGACAACCCCGTCACGGCTGTGTTCCAGTACCAGGGGCTCTGGAGGAGCTGCGTGCGGCAGAGCTCCGGCTTCACCGAGTGCCGGCCATACTTCACCATCCTTGGGCTGCCAGGTAGGGGCAAAAACACTCCAGCTGTCACCCAGGGGTTCTCCTGGAGCTCTGCACAGTTTTCATCTGAAAGGAGGAGCTGGTGTCTTAAAGCACTTTGCGAGTGCAAGTACTTTGCGAGTGCGAGCGCTTTGCGAGGAATAACATTTCCAGTGTTATCTTATGAGCATAAAAATAGGAGCACATTTGTTGCCAAATAATAGGAGTATTTGTTGCCAAAATAGTTTTTGTGGTGGGGGTTATTGGCGGGGGTTACAACCTGGTGGGGATCTCTGGGTGAGCATCATGGGTTCAGCACCACTGCTGGCATCAATCAGCACAGCTCCACTGAGGTGAGGGGAGCAAGGATGTTTAACCCCCCAGCTGTTGTCCCTTGGAGTGAAAACACAGGGAAAAGGGCTGTATGCAATTCTGTAGTGTTATAGGGTAATGGAAATAATTGAAAAGTATTGTTTTTCCAAAGACAGGACCGGAATGGGAGATATCTGCCTGTGAGAGGAGAGAGTAGGATGGGCATGAAGGGGAAAGGTGTGTTCAGTCACTCCCCATCACCTGGGCAGTGTTAGTGCCTACAGAAGCGGAGTGCAGAGGTGTACTGCTGTTCTGTTTGCTTGCTAATGTTCCCAAAAGAGCTGTTTTTTCCACCCCAGTACATGTGAGGGTATTCCAGTGCTCCCAGCCCAGCAGTAAATTTGGCCCTGGGAGCATTTCTCGCTCTAGGTGCATGATGACAAAAAGGCCCAAGCAAGCACTGCTATGCACAGGCCTGTTGTAACTGTTGATCCAAGATCCAAGATATGGGTTCCAGCCCTGAGGGTATCCTCAGTGATGCCCTCAAGCTTTGCTGAGGACCTGTGACTCTCTGAGGGGAGCCATGGAATAAATGTGTCTCTGTGTATCCAGCTTCAGGATTGCCAGGTGAATTCTTTCCCAATTTGGAAGAGCAAACCTGATATTTAGAGTCAACTCTCCCATGGGAATATTTATTTTAAAGGCTAAAAATTAGATCTATCCATTTATCTCTACAAAATATTGACCACTGTATCTCTTCATAATGCTTGGGCAGGTGATTGTGTTTTAAATGAGACATAAGGAAATGGGAACCATCATTTTGATGTCAATTTATCCCAATCAAGATTTTACTTTTTCAGTTATTTTAAAGTAATATGGTAATAAGGAAACACGCAAAGCACTCACAGACAATTTCTGCTGTTAGAGATATCCTGTCAGAGTTATCTTTATGAATCCATTTAATATGATTAATTCCTTCAAACATATAGAAAAAATGTCCCTGCTGGAATTTGCTTAACTTAAACACCTGCTGGAATTTACTTAATTTCCCTAAAATTTCTATATCCCATCAATCATTACTGGTCATAAAGTCAGATTCCACCTTTTTATTACATATTAGTGACAAAAATGCAGGTGATGGCCATTTAAATGACTTGAAGTTGTTTTACCTCACTCATCTCTTACCACTCACATGGGGGAGGAAGACAACTATCCAGTTTCCCTTACCTCTGGAAAACAGGGATGCAGGCTGTGGTTTCACATCACTGGCATTTATTTTAGTGGAGAAGCTATTTCTCTTGGTGCTGTTGCTATTCCCTTGTTATGGGACATCAGCTCTTGTATGGAAACAAAGTTATCCTCCCTCATGCAAAAGGTGTGTGCCTAAGCCAGGTTTGTAATTCCAGGGCTGTTTGCTTCCCACTGCTCCCGATACCACTTTTCCGTAGTCTCCCACTTTGTTTGTCTAAGCCTTTCCACTCCTTCCTCCAAGCAGAGGTCATTCACCTTTGGAAAAGCAGCTCTTTTCAGAGGACTTTCAGTGGATGCCAAAACTCCCTTGAAACTGCAGCGCTGCCTTTCCAAACAGCTCCCACTTCAGGTCTTGTGAGCCAAGTGGAGAGGCCTTCATGCCACAGCAGGCCTGGGAGAACTTCCTTCTGCTTTCCATCTCGTGGTGGAGATGGTGCATAACTCAGTCTCATGGAGGCAGGAATGGCTGCTGATGGTTATCTGGCAATTTTTCTGCTGTGCTTCTCTCCACCCCCTTTCCAACAGCTCCTTTCAATGGAGATTCACAACAGTGCTCCAGCAGAAGTGGAGCATGCTTGGCTGCTTGGCTTGGCCCCACCTGCAGTGTCCTTCCATGGGCACCCAAGGCACTGGGAAGACCTCTCCTGAGAATGAACAAACTCTCTGTGGGATCTTTGTTTGGGATCACTGCTTGATGGGTTGAAAACACCCCAGTGATGACACCCGTGAACCTGCAGGAAACACCCAGGAATGAAGTCTTGGGGACAAGGAGCTTCCATCATGATCCATAGTCTTGGATTATCAGCCTCTCCTGCCTGCCCTGAAACAAAGGCATTTGCAAAGAAACTTTGGTGGTTTTAAAGGCAAACGAAGATAGAAATTTCCTCCTCTTTCTGCTTCCCACCAGGTGCTGCGGAACTACCTCTGAGGGCTGATAAGGCGTATCCGCCATCCCCTGATGGATCATAACTAATGAGCTCCTACCTGGGGGCTGATGAATGGGAGATTGAAAACCCCCGGCTCGTTAGCACTCGTTATCAACTGATAAGGGCAAATTGAGTCATAAGAGCTGAGGCAGTGGGAGAAGGTGGTGTATTCCGGGCCTGTGGAATAGCAGCCCGCCCGTTTCCGTGTGCACTGCGGTTCCAGCGTGGTTCTGCTCTGCTTCCTGACACCCCACAGGCCAGGAGAGCCACCCAGGCACCCAGCACCCTCCTAGGAAGGGTTTGCAGACCCTTTTCCCTGCCTGTGCAAGGGCTCTGTGCTCCCCTGCAGCCTTGGGCACCGTGGTCACCCAGCAAAGGGGTGGCAGACAGGGCAGAGACGTCCCTGGGGCTGTGGAATGTGTTTTGCACTTGTTTCACTCCATCGTGAGCCCACTTTCTCTTCCCTGAAGAGGGGCAATCATGCTTGGGGAATACCAAAGCCAGACCCAGGGCTGTAGGAGTGCATGACTGGGCAAAGAGAGGCTGCAAAGTGTCCCAGCCAAATCCCAACAAGCCCTTGAAATTCCTCCCAGCACCCCCTCCAGGGCTCTGCTGCCGTCCTGTCCCTGCCAGGGACTCACAAGTGGGGAGGGGAAGTATCTGGAAAAAAGATGGAATATGTGCCACTTTATTAGTGAATCACCTTGGTATTCATGTACTCCTTCCCCTACTTCTCCAGTTTTAAAGGTGCAAATTTCCCTTTACTTTTCCTTCTACTTTTCTACTCCACCCAAGAGGAGTCTGAAAGGTTTTTGCCTCGTTCAGGCCTCAGCTCCCGTGGGCATGACCCAGCAGCATTCCCAGCCCATGGCATGCTGGTGAACAGATTCAGGATGGGGGTATTTGGATGTTTCATTCATGAACATGGACAGATTTATCCAGACTGATGTTCCAAATAACTCTGGGGAGGATGTGGTGAGGCAGATGTTTGCCAGAGCTTTGATGCTTTCTCCTGCTCTCCATGTGATGTTTGTTGAGGTGATTTTCCTCTTTTCCCTATGCTTTGCTGGGAAGTGGGAACATACAGACCTGCATTTTGAGTCATGCAGTAGTTGGAAATATCCTGGATTGCTGGGTGGAGCTGTCTGCTCCCACTGGGGAGGAAAGAAGAGCCCTTTCTCAAACACTATGGTTCTGGAACAATCCATGCTTATCCCAGCTCCTCACCAACTCTTATGAATTTCATGACTTGCACTAATGAACATATCTAAAAAAAATGCTGCCTAAACCATCAAACTCTTTGGGAAGTTAGGCCAAACAGCCACACTTCCAGAGGTGCCCCAGATAATACAGAATAGATCCAGCACCCATTTTCCATATTATTTTTTCTTTAATTTTTCTATTTTCAGACAGAGGCAATCTTTGAAAATCCCCCAGGCTCTGACAAATCCCATTTCAGCCACTCAGCGAGGCTCTTGCCTTTTGTTTTGCAGCAATGTTCCAGGCTGTGAGGGCCCTCATGATCGTGGGGATAGTCCTGGGAATCCTCGGCCTCTTTGTGTGCATTTTTGCTCTGAAATGCATCCGGATTGGGAGCATGGAGGACACTGCCAAAGCCAACATGACCCTGACCTCTGGCATCATGTTCATCATTGCTGGTAAGTGGGAGCTGTCGTGTCTTCCACGTGGAAGGCTTTGTATTTCCCTGGAATTGAGGACTGGGCACGTCTTGGTGCATTTCTGAAGTTGTTGGCATTGCCCTCCAGCCTGATTTCCTGGGGTCACATGGTTTTTGCCCCTGATTAGGGAACAAAAAAAATCTCTGGAAACCAGAAGTTTGTATGGACAAAATATGGAAGGGTGAAAAAACTTCCCACAGATGGAAAAGGAACTATGTCTCTTGATTTGTTTTATATATGTTGTTGCCATATATTATTGTAGCATTTATTTATATAGAATACTTTTTTCCAGTTTCAGGCTTTATCCATCATAATTTTAGGGAGATTCCCAGGGTTGTTGTAGCCTGGTTTGTAGGTTTTAAATACCAGTCTATAAGGCTGAAGGTATGCCCAGCTTCCTCAAAACTGCAAATGCTTAATACATCACTTACAGGTTTTCTTACATTATTTTTGAGACAAGACACAAATGAAATCTAAGTCCTAAGAAAGGGAAGGAGAATGTCCCTATTTAAAATCTTTCAAATCCCAATGCTTCACTTTTCTTGGGATATGAGACATTCAACACAACTTCAAAAAGTATAAACTGTAAACAGGAAACCTTCTGCCATACAGCTTTAATTTTGCATTTTACATCTGTCATTTTAGAATCATGGAATGGGTTGGGGTGGAAGTACCTTAAAAATCATCCAGTTTTTTCAACCCTGCCATGGGCAGGGACACCTTTCACTGGACCAGGGCTCCAAGCCTCATCCAGCCTGGCCTTGGACACTGGAAGTGGAATGAAAGAGAAAGTAAAACTGTCATGTGAGGGTTTTTTGCCACAAGTTCTGGACTTCAGCTCTTCTGGACACGCCAGCTCCCATCTATCCTTAGTCTTTAAGATCCCTTCCAACCCAAACCAGTCTGTGATTCCATGTTCAAGTGTTCTGTGAATTCCTCTGCTGAGGAAAACCAAAGGTTGGCATTGCTGCCAGGATTGTCAGGGATGGCCATCCCAGACATCCCCTGTTTGGGTGAATGGAAGAAGTTCCAACCTCCTGGGGATGGTCTTCCACATCTGGTGATAAACAGGCTGTGAACCAAAGACATCTCCTCTTTCACATGACAGAGAGTGTGTTTTCCCATTGAAAAAGTTCTGTCAGGGAATTTTTGGTCCATGTTTTTCACTGTAAAACAAGTGTTTATAATTAACTACTGGGTATTCTGTACAATGATCTGTTTGTTAAACTCATTTGTGTGGCAAAACACATCAGGAGAAAGATTGCTGCTGGTCTGACTTGGGAATGTGTTGTATGATATTGTGTTTCTGATGCTGGATTGTAAATGCAAGGAAAGCCTGGATGAAATGTGTAACACACTGTGGGTCCTCCTTTGTCCTCAAGGCCACTGGGCAGTGTCTCACCCACCTTTCCAGAGGTGTGAGATGCTTCCCTGAGGCCCCAGGTGACTTCTTGCACTGTGTGGCTCTCAGTCTGTCCTTCTGTCCCTCCTCAGGCCTGTGTGCCATCACTGGAGTGTCCGTGTTTGCCAACATGCTGGTCACAAACTTCTGGATGTCCACCACCAGCATGTTCCAGGGAATGCAGAACGTCCAGAACAGGTGGGTCCTCAGCTGGCTCTGCATGCTACACATAGGAAATCTCCCTCAGGGCTGCTGCTGAAGGATTGGCAAACTCTGGGGGTGTGTTGGGATGGCTGCAGGACTTGGAAGATTATTCTTAGGAGATAGAGCCTTCTGTCTGGGCTGGAGACAAGCAAATGGGCTGGGATGTCTCTGTCCTTGCAGCTCAAGAATGAGAAAGGGAGGCCTTTGGGGTTCAGAGTGGACTTCTGGGGACTTGTGGGTACAACTGTAGGGTCTGAGGGAGGGTGGCAATGTTCTTGGCAGCCCTAACCAGCCATCCTGTTTGCAGGTACACCTTTGGCTCAGCCCTCTTCGTTGGATGGGTGGCAGGAGGCCTGGCCCTCGTGGGAGGCATCATGATGTGCCTGGCTTGCAAAGGGCTCATCCCAGAGGAATCCCGGTAAGCTGAGCTGGGTGGACATGGGAAGGCACTGCAGGAAACCTGGGGGGGTGTCCAGATGTCCCAGGATGTGTGGATGTGTGACAGTCCTGTCATGATAGCCCTCATGATGAAGGAAACAGCTGAAGGAAATCCTTTAGGTTGGAAAAGACCTTTAAGATCAGAGGCCAGCCATTAATTCAGCACTGCCAAGGCCACCACTGCCTGCAGTCCATGGTTAGTGAGTTGACCTCTGTGGGTCCAAATGGAGCATTTGCCCTCCCTGTCCCTGTGACTCACGTACAGACAGAGAGGACATGAGAACCAGCCTCAAAATGTGACATGTGCACTGTGCTGGTAGGTTCAGGCCCACAAATTGCAGGTTAGACAGATCATGAGCAGGGGTAGATTGAACCAGAGCCATGATTTACATGGAATTGTAGAATTCCAGAGTGGATTGGGTTGGGAGGGCCCTAAAGCCCATCCCATTCCACCCCTGCCAGGTGGAGGGACACCTTCCATAGACCAGGTGGCTTCAAGCCATGTCCAACCTGGCCTGGAACCCTTCCAGGGATGGTGTAACATCACCAGGAATTTGTACTCCAACACAGCCGGTTATTGCAGGTGGGTCCATCACTCCACAAAGGATTTTTTGCAAGGGAAAGAAGGTGTATGTTTATGAAAGAACCTGAAAGGGACTTGCAGGTTCCCATGGATGGTGGGCTGAGCTCTCTGAGTGGCACAGCACCAAGTTCCCTAAAACCCACCATGAGCACAGGGTGTAACGTTGGGCAGTCACAGCCCCTCCACAGGCTGACGTTCCTTCCTCTGGTGTCTCTTCCAGCTACAAAGCCGTGTCCTACAATGCCTCAGGCAGGAACATCTCCTACAGGACAGGGCCCTACAAGGTTGGCTCGGGGTATGAAGCTGACCCCAAGGCCAGGAAGGGATATGAAGAAGCTCCTCGAAGTGAGGATGGGAGACACTCGTACCCCACGAAATACGACTACGTCTAGCAGACCTTCTGGCCTTGAGTTATGCCATCAGATATTTTTTAACTTCACAAGCAAAAAGTGCAGCAAACCAAGCAGTCTGTAAATAGGATTGTGTTTTCTGGCAGGTTTTCTCTACTCTGAGGTTGCATCTTTGTTGTGAACATCGGTTTTACTTGACTGTTAGTATTAACAGCACAGGAGGTCTGTGACCAAAGAGTCGTGGTGCTCTCAGAGTAGAACATTTTGCTCCTATTTTCTGTATAAACTGATACCCAGGAGCAGTGCCTTGTGCCCTTTCTTAATTGCTCACATAGTGAAAATACCCCTTTGATAATCGCTGTGTATTTGAAGTAAATTCAGTTGTGTCCCCTTGGGTGTGCCCAAAGCAAACAGAGCCTGTGGTCAGGGCATTTTCCTCCCTGGTGACTCCTCTGCCCAGTCCCACCTTTGCTTTGCTGGTTGTACCCCAACGCTGATCTGCTCTGATATTTAATCTGATCTCTGTTACTTAGATATTTGCTGGAGCCTGTGATAGCAAAGTGTATTTATTTCTTTGGATCTCTGCAGGGAATGTGCATAATCCATTGTTATTCCTGCACTAATAACTCCCAACTTCTGTGTGCCACCGGTGTTCCCGCAGGTGTCGTCTTTCATGGAGCCAGGAGAATTTCTCATTTAGAATTAATTACAGTTACCTTTGGAGCAGGACTCCCAGGGAGCATTAGATGTGTAACTCCACACCCACATCAGGACTTCCCCGTGGTAATTCTCCCTCCAATGATGGGAAGATAACTCCATAGTGGAACGTTGCCTCCTCCAGCCAATCCATCAGAGAGGGAGTTTATTTGAAGGGGGAAGAGGGAGACAGAGCTTTTGTGGGAAGAGAAAGCTGTGAGCTCTTAGCAGGTCCTCCCACCTGGCTCCAGAGCATATCCTAAAAAAGCTCTAGGCAATGCCTATGAATAGAAGAAAGGGATAAGTTAGAGAGAAAAAAGAAGTCCGGAGCCTCCAAAATAACCATTTTAATGGCATCTGCAATGGGCTTGAGCACCACTCCTCAGGATTACAAGTTCTCTGAAGGAATTCAGTTCAGACAAAATTGTTTTGGCAAAATGCTGGTGTTTCCTGAGTGTTGATCTTAGAGGGATCAGAATCTACAGCTGAACATTCCTGCAGAGTTGGGCCTTTGGAAGGTCAAGTTAGCACCAGCTGAGCTGGCATCTCTGGTGGCTGCTGGGATTAGAGGGGGCAGGCTGTGAGCACAAACTGCATCCCCCTTCTCCCCACATCCATCACTGCTCCATAAACCTCAGTTTCCATAACCACCAGCTCTCCAGCAGCACATGGAGACAAATCCCCAGCACAGGTCCAGGAGATCCTGGGGAAGGTCAAAAAGAGGAGAAGGGAGCACCTGGCAGTGGTTGGAGGAAACAATCACCATGCAGAGGGGTGGGCAGAGCTTCCAGCCAACAGCAGCTCAGGCTGGATGTTGGCCACCTGGGATAGATCCCTGTGGGATGTCAGGACTGACCCTCCCTTTTGTTCCAGCAAACAACTTGCTTTAAAAACTTGTTTTTTAAAGGAGAAGAATTTATTTTGCAGAGGTAGATCCTGTTCTGTTTTAAAAGCATTGCTACTCTTTTCCATGGTTTGTATCTCAGTATAAACTTAGATTTTCTGCCTTTTTTTTGCCTGCTGGATTTTTTTTGCTTGTTTGTTTTGTTGGTTGTTGTTTTCTTTTTTTATATGAATATTAATAAAAGAGAATGTCTTAAAGACCAGAATCCCAGTTTCCAGTTGTTCTCTTCTTGTCAAAATCATCATCTCCAACCTTCCTGCTCAGCCAAATCCCCCCAGCTTGTGTTCTACGTGTTCTTGGGAGGAGTATGCACACAGATGGTTGGTTGAGGGAAAAAATAAAAGATTTGGGTGTTTTATTTCCTTAGTAAGATATAAGGAGTCATGCAATGATAGAAAACATCAGAAAATCAGGTTAATAATTGTTGGGGGACCACAAATCAGTGATTTGATTAAGTCAGAGATCCTTGGTGGGACCCTGAGCTTGCTGAGGAGTAGAGTGCAGCAAGTTTCAGGGTAGAGATTAAACACTTCTGAACACTTCATTGTTCTTAGGAGGGCAGAAAAATTGCATGCATGTTCTCAGCCTCCACTGGAAAGGGGCTGAAAAGCCCAGGAATGTTTAATTTAGATAGGAAACACACAAGTGGTGCTGAGGGAAAGGTACACAGGGGTATGCGAAAGGCAGGAAAACACCCAGAAAAATTCAAAATGCAGGTTTGCGACTGAGTTAGAACTAAAAAAAAAATCCCGAGGAAACAGCTTTGAAAGTTACATTTTATTTTTCTGCTACACAAATGCTGTGACAAAGTCCCCGAGCCGGCTATCTCTCAGTCACACTTTGATGTCTGCAGGCGTGTAGATGACAAGATTAGGGGCAGGAACCTTCTGGGGAGCTGACAGAGAGCTGTATCCGGGAATTCCTGCCCTCACCGGGCTCCTAATCTGCCAGCATCAGTTTTCATTTCCTCGCCTCGGCCCAAAACTCGCAGGATGAAATATTTTAATGCAGTGAACTCCACTGAATAAAATCCCATTCTGGAGCAGAGAATCATTTATTTATGAGCCTGGCTGTGGTGTAACTACACCTGGTGATGCAGCTGCTGCTGTGTTTGTGGCCCTAAGGGACCTTGTCTTGTGTTTTAACACCACGGAGGGTGGTGAACATCATTGTTGGGAATGACAGCACCAGGAGAATCCACACCCACGGAACTGTGGCTCCTGATGGAGGAAGAACTCAGAATTTGTACATGGAGCTGCTGGAGAGAGTCCAGAGGAGGCACCAGGGTGATGAGAGGGATGGAGCAGCTCTGCTGGGAGGAAAGGCTGGGAGAGCTGGGATTGTTCAGCCTGGGGAAGAGACTAGGGTGATGAAGAGACCTCAATGTGGCCTTGCAGTGCCTGAAGGAGCCGACAGGAGAAACGGAGAGAGGTTGTTTGCAATGGGCTGGAGTGACAGGACAAGGGGGAATGATTTCTAACTGGAGGAAGGGAGATTTAGGTTGGATATACAGAATAGATTCTTGGCTGTGAGGCCCTGGCACAGGGTGCCCAGAGAAGCTGTGGCTGCCCCTGGATCCCTGGAAGTGTCCAAGGCCAGGCTGGACAGGGCTTGGAGCACCCTGGGCTAGTGGAAGTTGTCCCTACCCATGGCAGGGGGTAGAACTGGATGAACCTTAAGGTCCCTTCCAACCCAAGCCATTCCATGATTCCTTGTCTTGGACACAGACCCAAGTATCCCTTTTTCAGCTGAGCTGATGTCTCCTCTAAGCCCTGAAGCCAAAATTTTCTGCTTGGGAAATCTCTGGGTCTTTACTGAGGCCAAAGTTCCCTTTTCCAAGCTTTCCTCTGCAGCCCAGCAGGCTAAAAAAAATTTATTGTGATATCCTAATTATTTTTTGGACTCAGGGATCCAGAAGCACCCTGAGGATGACCCAGTGTCTTGGTGACAGCTCATCACATCCCAGTGCTGTTGTGTGAAGGACACAAACCCCTGAGTCACATCCACAGCCCCCAGTGCAGAGGGAAGGGGGACACTTGCCCAGGGGCTGCCTGGGGACCATCCTGGAGCCACCCACCCCAAACACAACCTCTGCCCCCACACCATGCATTGCAGGGGGACACTTCACTCTCAAGGATGTGAATCTGGGCTCTGAGATCCCTGGCATGGGGCTGGAGCTGCTGGAAGGAGCAGCACGTGAGGAGCACACAGTGCTGGACCAACCCCATCCTGCCTGGCTGTGGGCTGGGAGGAGCAGTTCCAGATTTGCTGGGCTGAGTTGGGCTGGCTGGTTTGACCAGTTGTACAGCAGCAAGGGGGTTTGGGCCTCTGGAGTTGCTTGGCTGAGTAAATCCTGGAAAAAAACAGATCCCAGAGACTGCAGAACATGTGGCCCTGTGGGTAAATCCAGTGTTTCCAGCAGCTGTTCCTGGTGAGGGAGGGGAGAGAACCCCCTCCCACCTTTAATTTTGCCTTTATTGACCATCAGCTGCAAGGGATGGATTTGGTCGCATTTGTAGAACCAAGGGAGATGAATCAGGGAACCCATAAACAGTTGTTGGGGTTTTGTTTCCATAAATTTGATCGTCCTCTGAAAAATCCATTTCCTGTTCAGAGGGGCTAATTAAATCTAGGCTTGTCTAATAAAGATGAGCTTGCAAAATCTGGGTGCATTATCTGGCAGCTCTGAACAGGTCCTTCTCAAGCCCCTGCAACATCTGGAGTGTGTGAGAGCATGCTGGATTTGCATGGAGTTTGACCAAGGGACAAACTGGAGCTACAAATTGGACGACTAGGAGATAAGAACTCTCCTGAAATCTATATGCAATTAAAAGCCCAATCTTCCTCCCTATAGTGACAAGGTTATTGCTTTTATGGAGTTGAACAGAGATGAATGAGTCTATGGATTAATGGCACTAAGATTTATGACACTGTGCTTGCCCCAAATATGATGGGAGAATAGCTCTCTGGGTGAGATATTCCAGCTGAATAAATTTGATAGGATTTTTATTTTCCTTTATTATTATTTTTTTTCAGCTTTGGGAGAGTTGTGCTACATTCAGAGCTTGTTAGTGCTGTGGGTTGGATATTTACTGATATTCCCTTGTATATTCATGATTTATAAAAGTGTTTCCAGTAACAGGAGCCCATGAAGAAAAAGTCATTGGGAAAAACAAAACCCACAAACCTTCTGATTTGTGTGATTTCTTCTTCATTTAATTGGCCAGGTCTTTATCTTGCTGGCTCTGGGCTTGTTCTTACTGTTCCCAGAGACTCCAGAGAGGATAAAGCCAAAGGAGTCACTTCTGGCAGGAGAAATGAGGTGTCAGCAGTTGTGGGAGACTGTGGAAAACCCTCTGTGCTGTACTGAGCTAAACAGTTAAAAAAATTAGGAGGAGGCAAATAAAAAGCTGTGGAAATTTAAGGAGAGCAGTTTGGAAGGGATGGAGTTACACATCCAGGGCAGGCCAGAGGGGTGAGGACTGAAGGGGGTGGGACAGGCCCTGCTCCTCCAAATCCCAGCAGGATGCAAGGATTGCATCATCCATCACTTAACAAAACTCTGGGAGGTGTTTTCAGCCAGGATGGAGAGGGCTTGGAGAAACCTGGTCCAGAGGAAGACTGTGGGAACTGACAGTGGTCAGAACATGGATTCTTAGGCTCCAGGCAGTGCCTTGAGGCCTGTGGGAAAGCCAAGGACAGAATTCTCTCAGTCTGGCCTGGGGAATCATAAGGAGGAACCCAAAACCATCTTGTAGATACCCTCCTCCTGACACCCGGTGTTTCTCCAACTTGTTTACTGGTAGAGATGTTTACAAAAAGGTGGTGCCCTGTTGTTCTCAGTTTTCTTGATTTCGAGTGTTTGAAATGTTGCAGTGCAGATTCTCACGCAGCTTCAAGAAAACAATGTATACTTTTAGAATTTATCTATTGTGTTTACATATTTCTCCTCTGGGAGGAGAAATATGATTGATGATGATGTTCACCATCC
>JBBMKD010000013.1:20592848-20629061 GCA_037834095.1 Argya squamiceps | reverse complement strand
AGGTTGTATTCTGACTCTGTCAGTGGTCTTTTGTATTGTTGTATTTATTTTATTTTATCCTTTTTTCTTCTTCCTATCAAATTGTATTTCTGACTTGGAGCCTCTCACTCGTTTTGCTTTCAAACCACTTCAACACCATTCAAGCTGCGCCAAGGGAAATTTAGGTTGGATGTTAGGGAAAAGTTTTTCACTGAAAGAATAATAAAGTATTGGAATGTAGCCCTGGTTCGTGCCTGAGGTGTTTTGGTTTCTGAAATTCCTTTCCCAGGGAATTTTCTGTAAACAAGAGACATTTTTGTAACTGCAAATTGTTTACATTCTTTCCCTAGGAGGGACTCCTTCTTGATGTCCTGCTGATCTGACCAATATGATTGAAGAGGTTTGTCTTCTTGTCACCAATCAAATTGGTCTGTGTAGAATAGTATAAAAAGAGAGACACATCCCCAAAATAAAGGAGTCATTTTCAGCCTTCTGAAGTCAGAGTCTGTCGTTGTGGTGTAAAACAGTGTCACTGGAATGGTCTGCCCAGGGAGGTGGAGGAGTCACCATCCCTGGATGTGTTTAAAGGAAGATTGAATGTGGCACTTGGTGCCATGGATTATTTGAGGTGTTAGGGGTGGGTTGGACTTGATGATCTTAAGGGTCTCTTCCAAGCCAGTGATTCTGTGATTCTGTGAATTCCCTGAGCCCAACACCAGCTCCATCCTGGTGCTCTCAGGACAGGGGTGGTCCCAGCGCCAGCACCACCTGATGGATCCTCATCAGCACCACTTTGGTCACCTCCCTGGTCCCAGCAGGGAGAAAAGGCCTGGGAGGGTCAAAAAGGAGCTGAGGCCCCAGCATGGAAGCAAGTCCTGATCAACAGCTGCTTTCCTGCATGGAAAGCATGGACACAGCTTTGGGGATGGCACCAGTTCTTGGAGAACAACCTCTGACTTCAGGGCTGCTGTCTGGAGGATGCCACAATGCTCCCCTGGGGTATTTGCCAACAGCCAGCCCTGGTTTGGGACTGGTTTTATTTTCTGCCTGCATTAGGGAGCAGAAATCTCCCATTTAATTCCCCTGGACCCCAATGAAGGACCCACAGCAGGCCTGAGGTCCCTGTTTGTATGCAGATAACCATCAGCATAGTTTGAAGGAGGCAAGGTCACTCTTTTGCTGTGAAACTGGATGGAAATCTCATGGAAATCTCATTCCTTTGGGATCTGGCTGCCATGCCAAGGGACTACTTTGGTTTGTGAGCTGTGCTGACAGTGGAAGGGCTGGAAGTGTCCAGTCCATGGCTCATGTGAGGGGAAGCACAGCCAGCTCCCTGTGGAGACTCCGTGGCTGTTAGAGAAGGAGACACAGAAGAGATTGTGCTCTGAAGGGATGGGAGTCATGAAAAATGTATCTGCATCCAAATTGATTCACTTCAAAATGCCATCATTACCTTCAGCTTTGTTTGCTGAGAGCAGCTGGATCTGTAAAGAAACAGACTGGGCATCACAGATCATTTTTTGGTAATTTTTGTCAATCTTTCCTCTCTCTGCAAAATATTATTATGGGATGCATTCAAAACCAG
This sequence comes from Argya squamiceps, assembly GCA_037834095.1. Lineage (NCBI taxonomy): Eukaryota > Metazoa > Chordata > Aves > Passeriformes > Leiothrichidae > Argya > Argya squamiceps. The sequence goes on along the minus strand of JBBMKD010000013.1, from coordinate 20,627,497 downwards.
AGCAGAAAAGAGCAAATTGAGCATGGAGATTCCCCAAGAGCTGTGTCCCTTCAGCTGACCATGCCTGGGAGGGGCCAGCTCAGGGACTTTCCTTCCCACAACACAATCACCATCAGATGCCATCCTATCACACCCCATGTGCCACTCAGATCTGAGACAAGGAAAAGATGCTCTCAACTGGAATTTAAAGTGTTGCTCTGATGGATGACACCCCGGTGGGTGACTCGTGCTGACGATATTCATGTGATACTTTGTGTTTAATGAGTGCCAAATAGAGTAAAACATCACAGGATGGGCTTGAAATGAGGCTTGAAATTAGGCATAGTCTAAGCTCAGCAAATATTTTAAGGCTGCTTAGAGTTAAACATCTGCTTAAATGCTCTTAATGAGCCAAGGACTCTTTTTTTTTTTTTTTTTCATTATTATTATTATTTCACTTGTCTTCTTTTCCTGGGTGTTCATGGCCTTGGGCTGCTGCCCAGGATGGGAGCTGAGGCAAAAAAAGGGATGAGAAAATGGGAACGTGGTAAAATGGGTTTGCAGTCATCTCTTCCCCTCACCAGCCAAGGAAGCTCTCTGGATTTTTATTCATCATTGGGATATTTCCCAAAGGGCAGAGGATGTGCCACCAGGTACAAAGTCTGCTGGTGACCAATTTTGATTTTCTCACTGGCTGTGATAGGACAGAACTTCAGTCATTTCTGGCATTATTTCCCTTGGTAATTTAATCATGAAATCCCAGACTGGTTTGGGTTGGAGACAACCTCAAAGCCCATCCCATTCCACCCCCTGCCATGGGTGGAATTCCCATTCCCACTGTCCCAGGGTGCTGCAAGCCCTGTCCAACCTTCTGGATTTCTTGTGGCCACGGGCACAGTCTCATCTATGCTCAGAGAGTAGATTTAGATGGGATGTTGGGAAGAAATTGTTCCCTGTGAGGGTGGTGAGGCCCTGGCACAGGGTGCCCAGAGAAGCTGTGGCTGCCCCTGGATCCCTGGAAGTGTCCAAGGTGAGCTCTCTGTTTCCTAAAGGCAGTGGAAAATCAGGACAGGAGAGGTTTCAGCTGCAAAGCAAAAGCACCAAGGGTTGGGGTTTCTGCCCTGGTGCCACTGGGATGAGCACCAAGGGCACTCCTTACACCCATCCTGAGTTCCAGCACCCCTCCCCAAATCTTTTCCAAGCAGACAGCAGTGCCCTCACCCCGGGCCTGCTCCCTCCCCTTCCCTCTTGTCTTGGGTTCAATGCAAGATGTATTCTATTCCCATCTGTTGAAACCAGCTGGGGAGGTGTTTTTCTTTATCTCATGGCTCCAGGGGAAAAGGGGCAGGTGTCTTCTGTTAACAGGCAGCTGTCAAACCAGCTGGGGCAGTGTTCTTTATCCCTTCCAGGACCCATCCTCCCTCCAGGGGGTCTCTGCTGTCCATGGGCCATCCAGGCTCACTGCAGGGCTCAGACAATTCCATCATCCCATGGGGAGATGCTCCACCCAGGGGAGGAGCCCAGCATTCCTACCTGGATCAAAGCTGGCATTCAGAACACCAGCACAGCCTGTCTGCACTGGATTGCCAGAGGAGACCAGACCCTGCTCAGCACCACTGGGCCCTTCTACAGGATCATCTCTGCTCCAACAGAACCACATCTGTCACTGCAGGGGGACTTGACTGGACTGACACCAACACCCTGACCAACAGTGTCAGGTTGTGTTCTGACTCTGTCAGGGTTTTTCTTTTTTTGTTAATATGGGGATTTTTTGCACTACTACATTTTTAATATTCCTAGTAAAGAGCTGATAATCCTATTCCTATACTTTTGTCTGAAAGCCTTTAGTTTCAAAATTATAATAATTCAGAGGGAGGGGGTTTACATTCTCCATTCCAAGGGAAGCTCTGGCTTTTTCCCTGGCAGACACTTGTCTTTCCAAACCAAGACACCTCTCCAATTCCAGCTGTCTCCCACAGCTTCACCTCCAGCTTTGCCACCTCCTTCTCCTCCTTTTGCTTCCCTTGCTTCTTCTTCTGCCCTTTGACAGCTCAGGGAAGTTGAGGGGCCTTGAGCAGTGGTGCCATCTGCTAGCTCCTGCTGGGACTTTGGGATTACTGGGATTTTGCTTTGGGTGGGATGGGAAATCCCCACTAAAGCACCAAGCAAAGCCACTGTAGGGTTTCAGGGTCGAGAAGCAGGTAGCTGAGCTGCAAGAAAAGCCAGAACAAACATGGCCATGTGGCCCCTGATTATTTTATTGATTCATTTATTGCAAATCTGAAGAGATTGATGGCTCATGGAGCAGTGTGGCTTTGCCCTCTGCTGCATTCCAAGTGCCCTGATGGGAGCCAAGTGCAGCAGGCAAAACGCCTCTGGAACAAAGCACAGTCTGTTGAATTTGCTGGGGTTGAAATCTGCCAGCAAAGAGCAAAAGCAGCTTTTTTATCTGCCAAGTTCAAGTGCTGGTCACAGAGGAAGCTGTGATGAGGCTCCAGAGCTCCCACAGCTGCAGTTTTCAGAGTCTCACTTCCTTGCCAAAAAAGGGGACATGGGGAAGGTGAACCCTTGCCACTCTAACAAAACCTTGTCCCAAACTCCCCAGCCTAACCCCATCCCCACAGTCCCAGGGAATCCTTGTGTGGAGAAGATCCTTGGGGAAACAGAGGAGCTGTAAATGCACCTGAGGTCTCGTATTTGGCTGCACTTAAGACAGAAAGTCCTTCCCTTGAGAGAAAGGCAGCAGGCAGACAGAATTCAGCCATAAATGTGGAAGAGAGAAGGGATAAAAAGTTGCCTCCTGTGCTCCATCTGGTTTCCAGCATCTCCATCCCAACCTGCTTGGGAAAGTGAGAGCAGGAATTGTCTCAGAGCTCACCTGGCTCAGTGGCCTCTCTGTGCTGGCACTGCACGTGGGCTGCAAGGAAGGAGTTGGTCATGAAGGATTTGTGGCAGAGGTGGCTCTGGAGAGGAGGGAAAAGCCAGCAGAAAGACTGGGATCTGAATGAAGGGCCATTCCTTGTGGGTTTGATACTTTTTGAGCCTGAGAATTGCTGAGCTCTTCCTAAGGGAAACTTTTCAACAGTTTTCTTTTTCCCAAAACAACCTTGTGTAAACAGTATTCCTTTCCCATAACAACAGGTGTTGTTTGCTGTTTCTGTTACTTAGCCAATGGGAGAGGTGTCAGCCCTATGGACCAATAATGCCTTTTAGCACAGCATGTTAAAAAAGGGCTGAATGAATTGTAAATAAACCTTCTGATTTCTACTGCCTTCTGACTGGAGTCAAGCATCTTTATTTCATGTCCTATTGAGATAAATTCCTCATGTCCCCAGAGAGGCAGGCAGGGCTTTGGTGCTTTAAAGCACAAGGGGAGACCTCCAAAGGCATGGATGTGTTGGGAGGATGGAGATGGAGGGGATCAGGAGCTGTTTCTGTCCAAAACCAGTGGGGAAGGCAGAGGCCAGGATGGGGCAGGGACAGTGCTCAGGGAAAAATGCTGCTTTTCCAAAGGAGCAGTGAAATGAGGGGACCAGAGCAACAGTGAGGCCCTGGTTATAAGGGGGTCCCGTGCTTCAGGGATGTCTGGGCTGAATGAACATCAGTGATCTGGTCTGGGTGGATTTGCTCTCCAGGAAGGAAGAAGGGAGTTGATTTGGTGATGGGGCAGAAGCAGGCAAAGAGAGACACATCCAGGAAACTTCCTGATTGTTGCCCTCACAGTTTTCTTGCTTGCAAGTGTTTGAAATCCTGCAGTGCAGATTCTCACGCAGCTTCAAGAAAACAATGTATATTTTTAGAAATTATCTTGTGTTTACATTTTTCTCCTCTGGGAGGAGAAATGTGATGGACAGTGATGTTCACCATCCAGGTCGAAGAGGTGGCGATCTGTGTAGCCAATCTCTTGACCTTTGTACAAATGTATATAAGTAATGGAGTCAGATAATTAAAATAGAGAAGCTTTCCCTTGACCTGCTGCGTCTGCTCGTCCTTTGTGTGCCCTGAAACTGGCCCACCTGATGGAAAGGTGGAGAAAGAAAATCATCATCAAATCCAGCAGCATCCAGAAGCCTTTCACTGATCTGGAGGATGCTTAAATTCTCCATGGCATGAGATATCCATCAGGACACAGGGATCCCATGAGAGCCCTTTACAGACCCCTTGTATCACACAGCTCTGACCACCTGCAGCTGGCACCTCCCAAAATTACAGATTTTCCCAGGGGCTGGCAGAGAACATGCCATCTCCATGGAGGTGAGAAACCAGCAGCAGGGAAAGCAGCAGGGCTGGCTGGCACCTTTCCTGGGGCCAGGGTGTAGGACACACTGGCAGGATGCAGCAACAAGCGCCATGCCCAGGGGTGTTTTACACCCTCCCACCATGCACCTTGCAGCAGCTGCTGGGACCAGCTGCAGGAAGAGCTGCTGTGGGAAAATCAGCTTTTTCCACCTCCTGCTCTCCTTCTTTTCCCAGAGCTGTGCTGCTTTGTCCCTGCTGCTGGGAGCAGCCAGCTCAGTGTGGGCATCCTGCAGGATCCAGGTGTGGGTGGCCAGGGTGGTGTCCTGTGCTCTTGGCAGTGCAGCAGGTACTGGAGACCCAGACTGCTCAGAACCTGCTCCAGCAGCTTCCCCACCTTCTCCAGACCCTTCCCAACTGCAGCCAGCACCTCCTGCTCTTTCCCAGCTTCTCCTGGGACTCACAGGAGGTGAGCACAAGAGACACCTCCCATTTGGTGAGGCTGGCTGTGCTTGGTGCCCTGCTTTGCTCCAAGTCCTGGCAGGATCTCTCCTCTCCTGGCAGGATTCCTCCCCTCCTGTCAGGCAGGAGAGAGAAATGGGATGGGATTGGACTCATCTTCAGAGGAGCCACCAGATAACAGAGCAGAGCCTTGGAAATGCCTCTTCCTTGAGCTCACTTGTGAAGGGGGTTTGAGTGGTGAAATCCCTCAGTCCCATCCCTCCCCTCATGGACACTCCCAGAGAGTCGAGTCACAGGGAAGAAAAGGCAAATCCTCACTTGTTGCCAGAGACAGAGAGAAACTGGAGAGGAGAGATGAAGATAGAAGCAGAGCAAGGAGTGTGGGTGGTCAGAAGGAGTGGGGAGCACTCCGGGCTGTCTGGAGCCATGTGGGAAACAGGGAGGAGTTCCTGGGCTGTAACACTCCTCCCCTGCATCCCCTCACTGCTGGGAGGTCAAAGCCATGGAGGAAAATCCACAGGCAGGAAAACCCTGCTCTAACAGAGAGTGGGGCAAAGCTAAACAGCACCAGAGCATGAAACTCATGGCTGGGGCTGAGCCGTGGGAGTGTCACACTGGGGAAGGGAAAGGAAAAACATTCCCTTGTGCCATGCTCCTGCTCCAACAATCACCAGCACTCGGCTTGGCACCACCCAGCCTGACACTGGAGTGACTCTGGAGGAACACAGGGCAAGAAGGAATCCTTGCCTGAACACAGGAGCACATAAACCCTGTGTACAGAGGGCTCCCTTCTCCTGCTGAACCCCAAATTCTGAGCTGTGGCCAGCTCAGCAGCTGCAGTGTTTGCAGGAGATAGCATTGTGCACATGGCAAACACTGGATGACGGAGACTGATCCCCACCTTTCTGCTCCCCAGTCAAAACCAGTTAAACTCAGAGAGACTCAGCAGAGATCTGCACTGGGCTTCTCTTTAGGGAATTGGGTGGATTGGCATTATCCTGGGAAAGAGAGGATCTGGAGAGGGTTTGCTCACTGGGAGACCTGTTGGGATTAAATGGGATTTTTGCAGAGCTGGACACAGGTGACCAGCTCGTGTCTGTTGAAATCCATTTATTTAAGAGGGATTTGGGAGCATGGAGGGCCATCCCTATCCTTCCTTGGTGTCTCAGCAGCCTCTTTCCAGGCATGCTTTCTACAGCCAGGATTGACCTGAGAGGATGGTGAAAAGCAGCCACTTCCTGGCAAAAGCCAAAGTAAAAGTGTGGGAGCACAAACCTTCGGAAAATGTGACTCATTTTTTAGGGAGAAGTGAGTTCAGAGGAGTGGTGGTTTATGAACTCTTTTATTTTCACTCTCACTAATGTCCCTCTCAAAAACGTAGGGTGTAAAGTCCATGCGAGGAGAGCACCAGGAAAAGAGGCTGGTTTGGGCCTCTCCTCTTTTGCCCTGGAGGCTCCAGTCCAAAGTCTGTTGTGCTTCCAACTTTTCTGATGCAGGAAGCTGCCAGTAGTTCCAAGAGGAGCAGAGACAACATTCCTCCTGGGAGGCCATCCCTCTCTTTAGGAACTTTTCCCTTGGAGAAGCTCATGAAAAGGCTCAAAGTCTGTCAGATTTGGGAAGGTTTGGTTCGTGAGCACCTCTCAGGAAACAGAACTGAGGCAATTTGTCCTTGGAGGCTACGTCCAATGGACACCCACCACCATTCTCAGCATCCCAAGGGATGGTGGTTATGGAAAGTTCTTTTTTTCTCCTACCAAGCCAGACACCAACAGAGTAGGGATTATTTTGGCCGGAAGGATCACCCCTCTCCTCCTTGCTCCACATCACTCAGCATCCTCAGGGCTTGGGAAATCCCTGTGCTTGGCATTCTGGATCAGGTCCTCGTAGGTGGTGGGGCAATAGGTCTTGTAGAGTTTCTCAGCCAGGGTGTTGCTGCCGGCCTCCACCACCTTGCGGTTGCGGTTCATGAAGTTCCACAGGTGCAGGGCGTAGGAGTGGTTGAAACTGGGGCTTTTATCCCACACCTGGTAGTACCTGCCCCAGGCCGGGTACGGGATGGGGTAGAAACGCTGTGGGTTGAGGAAGGAGATGTTCTGGCAGCTGTGGTCCTCGGTGCCTTGGAAATCCGTGAGGTTGCAGAGCGTTTTGAGCATCCTGGTCATCAGGAAGGGGCCCTGGTTGCCCCAGATGTTGCCGTTGTACTTGAGGACGAAGTTCTCCATGCAGTCCCAGACGAACTTGTGGCGGGCGGGGAAGCCGAAGATGCCGTTGCTGGAGAAGCGCGACTTCTGCGCGGCCAGGAAGCTCCTCTGTGGGATGGGCCGGATGGAGATCACGTCCGTGTCCATGTAGATGCCCCCGTACTTCCAGATGAGGGCCAGCCTGCTGGCATCCGAGCTGACGTGCACCCAGTTCTTCTCCTGCTCTGGCACCACCTGTGGAGGGGGAGAGGTGAGGTGTGCTGCCCGAGTGTCGCAATCACGACACGAAAGAATGACGCTCATCCGTCAGGTTGAGGAGTGAGGAGAGAAAGAGAGAGTTTATTATGAGTTGGGGTTTAAATAGGGTTTGGAATTTGATCAAGGATTGGGGGATGAGAGGACCACCTCTCTGACCCCAGTGGTCAACTCAGAAGTCCATCAATTTGTCCTTCCGCCTAGAAAGAATGTTGTTTACAAAATGTAAGTCTTTGTTTATCTTACAACTTGTGAGAAACTCCAGCAGAAATATGAAAACAATTAGAAGGCTGAAAAATCAGGACAACAGCCACGGGCAGGATATGGATCCAATCCCTCCATGGGGCTGCACATGGCACCATAAACCTGCACAGCTGAAAATGGCACCATAAAACTGCACCTGCATGGCTGCAAATGGCACCAGAAACCTGCACACCTGCAAATGCCACCATGCACCTGCATGGCTGCAAATGTCACCATAAATCTGCACCTGCATGCCTGCAAATGGCACCAGAAACCTGCAAATGTCACCGTAAACCTGCACCTGCATGGCTGCAAATGTCACCATAAACCTGCACCTGCACACCTGCAAATGTCATCTGTTGTTGGGATGGTCACAAGACAGAGAGTGACCCCATAAAAGTTCAGAAGGCTTCCTTTAATATGGTCCCATGGTGTCTTTTATGCAGTTTTTACAAACCTCGAGGGTAACTTCTAATTGGTTAATAGCTTTCTTGTTAATTACTCTATTGGATAGTAAAAGACATTTTACTTGTCTATCAAATCTGTCTATTCTCAGATTGTTTTCATATTTTCTTTACTGATTCTCAGGGGACAAATCCCAGGTGCACTTATTTTTCACCCTCAGAATAGATTGTTGTGTTAAAGGAACTTCTGATTCTCAAAACAGCTTCATATGGGAATTTACAGATTGCTTGTTAGCTGCACTTAGAAGAAATGACAGGCCAGCTTTTTACCCTATTCCTACAGTCACCAACAGCTTTTGCTGCCTCCAGCCTTTGGATTTTACCAGGATAAGATAAGGAGCTGGAGCAGAGCAATGCTTTGTTAGCATTGGGAATGCAGGAACGTTTCCCAGGTGGTTTGATGGCACCTACAGTGTTAACCCAATGCCACCATGAGTCACTCCCTGCTATTTCAGTGGGACACAACCCACTTAACACACTCCCAGATCCCTCCCAGCTCTTTGAACCAAGCTGGAGGCTTTTCATCAGTATCTGTTGGTATTTGGAGTCTTTTTTTCTAGGGAGAAGAAAGAGTTTGGACAAAATCTGCCTGCCCTGCCCAAGCAGTTTGACCAGAAATACTTGTGGGCAGTTTGCCAGGAACTTTTTCCAGGGTGGAGCTCACCAGATCCCACCTTGGCTTTGCATGTTGCTGTTATAGAACCTGAAATCTCTCCCCTATCTCTTATCTCCTGCGGGCTCAGTCAGAGTGAGGCAGCTCTATCAAGTGCTCAGGCAGCACATTTTGTTCAACCAGCTTCTGTTGGGGAAGATTATTAAGGCTGTTTTCTCAAAACACGTCTGCAATCTATTTTTACCAATGTTTCCTTTGCCAAAGAATCCGATTCTCCAGATAAGGCCGATCGTGTATGCCATAAACAGAGAGATGAACACACAGCAAAACGCGGCCAAAATGAATCTCTTCCCAACCAAAACAATAAAAGTCACTAATTTCACACAGTCCTGCACTCCCCATTCCCTTTAAAGCCTTTTCCCACCCCTGGTTGTAACTCTTCTCCTGTTTCCCATTAGTTTTAACACTCACCTGGTTGTACCACTGGAGCAGAGGGGTCTCCTGGAAGATGGTTTCCATCTGGAGAGGGAAAATGAAGACATTCTTCATGGAAGACAGCAAGGAGAAGGCTGCATAGCTGGTGTTCATGTCCAAGGCCGTCTCGTTGTTGAGCCCCCTCATGAAGAGGATGATGGGCCTGTCCTGGTAAATCCTGGCAGCAGATTCCACGGAGCAGGACACCAGCGGGGGCGGCTCCAGGCGCTCCGTCGTCTCCAGGAAAATGATGCTTTTGCCAAGGTTCAGCACCTGCTCAGGTGTCAGGTAGTGCTGGCCCACGGGCAAGTAGGAGAAGACAGAGCTGGACAAGAGGGAGATCTCGTACAAAAGGCCCGAGACAAAGCAGAAACAGAGGCATATCTGGATTTTCCTCAACATTCTTTCTCTCCTGGAGCGTCTGGGGGCATGCCTCCGGCATGGGTGCTAAGGAGAGACAAGGAACAGCAAAAGGAGGAGCCAGTTGTTACTCAGCAGGACTGGGAATGGGAGGCATGTGGCTTTGGACAGCGAAAGGTGAAAGCAGTTTGGTGACAAGCCTGGTGACAGTCCCTCTAGGGGTACAGAGGGCTCTTCCCCTCAGGATGAAGATCTGGGGTCCCACCTCCTTGGCTCCAGCCAGGCAGGGGGAACCAGGAGAGGTCTTGGAGAAGGGATGGGCAGCTGTGTCCCACAGTGCAGGCATGGGCCTGGCAGAGAGGGAAGAATCCAGGGGGAGCAGGTGAGAAGGGTCACCATGCCAAGGCAAGGAGCCCCAGGACCATCCCTGGGGCAGGCTGGTGTGGGAAACTGCTCCCAAGCACTGCAGTGCCATTCCAACACAGGCTTGTCCCAGGGAATCTGTGGAGCCAAATGTGCCCATGGAATTAGGTGCCCAAGGGGGCTGTGAGTGTCACAGGGGGAAGGTTGTGATTACAGTTTGGGGTGTGTCACCCAGAGCTAAAACATCAGCATGCCAAGGGCTTTTTCCCAGTCCATCCCTTCTGCTAACACTTCAGCCCTGAGGGATGTGAGGGATTTGTGTCCTGCAGGTATGGAGTCTTGTGATGGACCAGAGAGAAGCAGATGAGGATAGAAAGTGGATGATTTCATACAAGGAAGGAATTACGACCTACCTGGATTATAGTCCTGACAAATCTACATTTCCAGCACCTTTTCTTGCCCCGGCGGTGACTGTTGGACTCCTGCAAAGCCCAGCTCCCTGGTGAGGACACCCAAACCTTCTGGAGCATGCAAAGGGATTTCTGGAGGTATGAGAATGGTGCAAGGGGAAAACCAGCTCTGCTGCTGGCTCAGTCTCAGTCCCAGAAAATGTGTGGGATCCACCTAAAAGGACAAAGAAGGGACATGTTGGGTGGCACCCATCTTGTGCCTGGCACTGATGCCTTGGGAAGGCTGACCTGTAACAGAGACTGGACAGAGCTAGAGAATAAAGCAGATATTTATTAAAAGGCCTTTAGGATCCACCTTGGGCAGGACAGGGCCTGACCAGGGCTGCATCCAAGATGGACCCAAAATGGTCACAAAATGGCTGACAGGTCACAAGGTCTCACACTTTTATAAATTTTGGTCCATTTGCATATTGGGGTTTAATTGTCCAATTACAGCTACAAGTCTCATCCTTCTTGTTTTCTCTCTTCGGTTCATGCTTTTGGGCCTGAAAACTTGTAATTGTTGTCCTTGGTCTTCAGCAGGAAAAGGATTTGTTTTGTCTCCCTATTCTGTGAAGAGAGCTTACTAGCACTTAATGTGAGGCTAAGAACTACACCCCTGGGCAGCAAAGAATCTGAAAAAGGTGAAAGTTGAAACTTAAGGAATCAGCACAGATCCCCCCCCCCCCCCCCAATCCCACCAAGACATGAGACCATACAGCCACAGGGAGCTCTTGCTGGTAAGAGGGAGGATGGAATGGGATCTGTACTGCACTGTCTGGTGACACAGGAAAATTCCCTCCTGAAATGCCACCTGGTCGCACCTGAGTGGCTCTGCAGGGACCAGGAGCCAGGGTCCAGCAGAGGGAACACACCTGGAATGACAACCCAATGTCCAAGAGGCCCTGAAAGTGTCCAGAGCTTGATTGATTGAAGGGAATGACAGGAAACACAGCTCTGTGTGCTGGGATAATTAATGAGCCTCATTCCATGTCACCCTTCCAGAATACAGATAAGTCTGGAGCAGAGCAAACCCCATGGAAATTCTCTGCCAGCACTGAGCTTGAGCTTGGAGCTGTGGCAGCTCCTGATCCATTTCTCAGAGCTGGATCTCATCAAATTAAATATTAAAGCACTGACTGTTCCCATCAGTGCTGCTTCCTGTGCTGCATAACAGATTTTGTTGTTTTCCCTTCCTACTGCACAGGGTTTCTCATCACATCCTGGGTTCCCAGGACAGCACAGGAGTTTGGGAAGAAATTCTTGGGGAGGAGGGTGGGGAGAACCTGGCACAGGTTGCCCAGAGAAGCTGTGCCTGCCCCTGGATCCCTGGAAGTGCTCAAGACCAGGCTGGAGCAACCTGGGATAGTGGAAGTTGTCCCTGCCCAAGGCAGGGGTGGCACTGGATGAACTTTAACTTCCCCTCCAACCCAAACTCTTCTAGGATTCCTTATTGTATGTTAATTTTTCCAATGCCATTCCCAGTTTCTCTCATTGTCCCTGCACTCTGCTGTGAGTGGCAGCAGCTGGGGCCTCCCTGCAGATAGGGAATTTGAACGGAAGACAGGGAATGGAGAGCAAATATCCGCAGTTTGGAAAGGCCCTGTTCCCAAGCCTGAAGATAAGGCAGCCTGTGCTGCCCCGTGGGGCTCAGGTGGAACACACATGTCCAGCCCAGCCCCACAGGGCTCGGGAGATGCCAGCACTGACATTAAAATCAACTACAGTGCTCAATCTCCAAATTTCGTCCCACCTTTCCCACCTGCTTCTCGTTCTCAGACAGGTGCAGTTAATTTACTCTGGTCATTTGAAAAGAAAACAGAAAGAAAAAGTTGCTCCCTGACAGCTCTGTCACAATCTGGGCTTGGCCAGATTTTCAGGCTTCTAGTTGTTTTTTTGGTTTTTTTCCAGCCCAGAGTGGTTTGGGTTGGAAGGGACCTTAGAGCTCATTTTGTTCCAAACCCCTTCCACTGGAGTTCAGACCCCTAAGACTCCAGGGTCAGGAAAGCTCAGGGGGATCCTTCTAATCTGACCTGGGTCATCCCAACCCTGGGGGACACCCAATGGTGTCCCCATAAGACAGGGACACCTTCCACTAGCCCAGGTTGCTCCAAGCCCCATCCAAGCTGGTCAGGAACACTTCCCGGGATGGGGCAGCCACAGCTTCTCTGGGCACCCTCTGCCAGGGCCTCATCATCCTCACAGGAAGGAATTCCTTCCCAATATCCCATCTAACCTCTGGCAGTTAAAGCTATTCACCCTGTCCTGCCACTCCATGTCCCTGTAAATCATTCCTGCTGCTGCTCCAGTGCTGACCAGGGACTGGAGTCCCCTCTGCTCCTTTTTAAATCTTGATGCCACTAGGCTGAAGCAGAAACCCCTGTCTTTGCTTTGATTAGAGTTGGGACCATGAGGACATTCCCATTACTGGATTCATATTTCTCCTTTGATGGCCCACAGATCCGATGTCTCAGGTCTTTATGAGCAGCCCAGCAGAGCCATGCCCGCAATAGTCCTTCAAATCTAAAACAGCCCGGGAGGCATTTTATTTGCAAATTGTGGGCAGGGAATGAGGAGCCACTCCAACACCTCCCTGCTCTGTGCACGACATTGTGAGGAGAAACACGCATCTTCATCGGCTCATTCCGGGAAATTGTTTTGCTTGGTTGGTTTTCCAAAACCCCTGTGTGGCGAGTTATGAATTCTCATCACATTTGACCTGGAGGCTGCTGTTATCAAAATGTTCCCTTCCCCGCTCGAGTTAAAAGGACTGCGGAGCCGAATGTTAAAAATAAATCCCGGCCATTGAATAGATTACCCTGCTGAGTGGGATGATTCCGGGTTGCGGCTGCTGCCTTGATGGCCCATCTTGTAAAGAGATTTCTTTTCTTGGGGCAATTTCCGTGGTTCAAGTGCAGGATGAGAACGGCTGGGAGACTACGAGGGAGTTTACTACAGATGCCTGTGATAACTCCTCAAGGTGGCCGTGAGACAGCGGCACTGGGAATACTGCGGGACTTTGCCAACAAAGAGGGGCAGTGATGCTGCTGGGTCGTGGCCCTGCACACCCTGCACATCACACCCCTGGAGCCCCTTTGTGGTGCTCAAAGGGATGTCCCCAGGACAGCCCACGGGGCACCACCAGCCCCGCAGGGTCTCAGGGTCAGCTTGAACAAGGACTAAAGCGCCTCATTTGCTAAAAAGGATTTTTAAAACAAATAAACACACAAACAAACAAACAAACAAACAAATAATCCCAGCACCTGCAGCTCGTGTTTTGCCCAGCCCTCATTTCAGTTTTAGGCTCTCCAAAAGTGAGAGCCGCATCACAAACTACAGTTCAAGCACTGCAAGCAAATATTGCACACCTCCCAACCCTCTGGCAAACCCCATTGCCACTGAATCCACATCCCCACAGCTCCTGGGATCCCTCGGGATTCAAAGCAGAGACCTCCATCCTCTTGCCCATCCCTTCTCTGTAGATTTCCTCTGAGAGCCGCCGGGATTTGCCTTTGGGGTGCACCCACCCTGTTTCTGGGAGTAACCCCAGGCCAGTCCCTGATTTCCACACTAACAGCATCTCGTGACCACGCACCGATTTATTTTTGAGTCTCAGTGGGTTTTGCTTGAGGAAATTACAGCTGCAATCAATCTAATGCACGTGCACGCACTTCAACCCCAGCTTGGTCACGTTTAATACCAGGCACGTTTGGAGAGCCTTTTCTAATGGAAGACATTAGAAAGGGATGTATCGGATTCACGGCAGACCAATTAACGCAGCCGATCTGATGCAAATGAAGGGGCTTCTCACCGTGCTGTGCCACACCTGCCTTCCCATCCTCCAGCTCAGCGGGCTTGGGGATAGAGCAGAACTCACCTGAGCGCCGCCAAGAGCGGGCGAGGTGTGCCGGCTGCTGGGAATTCCCGCCGGGAGGGATCCAGAGGCGATGGAGAGCCCGAGGAGCTGCGCTGCCTCCCCGCTGTGTCCCGCCCTGGCAGCGGCCTCATGGCTCGCTCGGCACAGCTCTGCTGTTTGCCTTCCCGGGTGCCCAGATAAGGCTCTCCCAGCAGTGGGCAGAGCGAGGTCCTGCAGTGGCCAAAGGTGAGTGTCCTGCCCTGCCAAGGATGGGCGGGGCTGGGAAAAGGCACCTTTTGGGGGTGGTCTGCAGCACATTCAGACTTTTTCTGTCCAGATCCGTGCTCTGGGAGGCTCTTATAGGGTAAGGAAGAGCTTTGCTGAATGAGATCAGTGCTCTGGAGGCTTCCAAGGTAGGCAACAACAGGGCTTTCTACACAAACACCTCCCAAATAACACTGAATGTCCTGGTTTAGGGCAAATTTGGGAGAAACCCCCAAACAGGGTCCCTCTGGGGAGCAAACTCAAACAGCCGTTCCCCCCAGCTGGTCCAGGAAAGAAGCTCCTCAGAGAAAAGTGGAAAAAACTATTTATTTAACAAACAAAGTGCACACAAGCACAAAGAATGAAAAAGATGAAAAAACAAAACCTTGTGCTGTTCCAAAGTGAGATGGTAAATTCAGAAAGTCCCTGCCGTGGGTAGCTCAGCTCGCTCAGTCTCTTATCAGCCCCTCTGGTGGTCCAGGCCATGGTGGGCCACAGGTGCCAGCTTCTGGTTCTCTTCTGGGTTTTTCAGTCCAGAGCAGGTTTAAACAGTCCCAAGAAAAAGGAAAAAGGGAAAACACCAACCTGACAGGCTCAAGTGCCTGCCCAGATGCGTGGGGAGGATCCCCAATCCCCCAGAGCCTCTGTTTGTCCCCAGCAGGATGCCTTGGGGAGGCAGAAACAGGATTGGGTGACTGGAAAGATTCTCCCAGAGCTTTCCCAGCTCTGGATGTGGACTCCAGTGGCCATCCTGTGCTGGGACAGCAGAATTTGTACGGATAGGTGGAGCCATGGCATCCAAGAAAACTCCCCAGTGCATCCCCTCTGCTCCAGAGCTGCTCAGCCCGTGTGAGGACACCACAGCATCCAGCAGAGATGTGACCCCTGACATCCAGCCACCAACAGCAATCAGGTTCTTTGCAGCTCTCCTCCTCATCCTTTTCCCTTCCTATTTTTGGCCAAGCTGTATATCCAGAAAAGCTGTGAGAGCTGGAAGATTTGCTCAGCCAACGAATGCTGGCAGCACCATGTGCTGCACACATGCAAACATGGCAAAAGCCCCCATTCCCCATCCAAACCCCCACCTCTGTCCACCAGCAGTGCTTAGGAACCACCAAAAAACCACAGCACATCCCTCCTGCAGCCTCTGATGGCACCAAAAATCCAGCCAGCTCTCCAAAATCAGCCACAAACATTCCACGGAGCTTCCATTTGCTCCGGGGCAACTAGGGGGCAGCCCTTCACCCCTGGGCAGGGTAAAGTTAATTTACTTTAGAGATCCTGCCCCCGGATTCCTGCAGGGAGGGCTGGGGGAGGACGGGAGAGCTGCTAATGCCTCTGCGGGCAGAGCAAACAGCGCCCACGGAAAAAGGCAGCGAGATACCCAGCGCTTAATCAGCTGATAAGAGCCCGGGTAAAAATGCCAGGAGCGCTCCCGTGCTGAAAAACATCCCTGGGACAATGACGTGGGTGAGGAGCCCACGGGTCCGGCACACCCCTGGGTGAGGAACCCTCCCCTTGGGCAAACAGCCTCAGGGCATCGTTTGCAGGTCACCTGCAGGGAGCTGGGGTGGACAGCAGGCAGCTCCAACGCTGGCAGCTCCTCTGGGGTGAGCACATCCATCTGCCCATCCAGCAGATCCCTGCCCGTTGGAAAGGGATGATCTTCAGGGTCCCCTCCAAGCCAAAGGAGGCTATGACTGCATGCTGGTCCATTCCTCCCTCCTTCCCTCCCCAGGGCTCTGCTGGGCCTGGGGGATGCAGCAACACCAGGACACAGATACCAGCTGCTATTAAAAGTTCCAGCCCAGTTTTTATCTTACCCATAACATGGAAACTTCCCTGTCCTGCCCCCATTCTCCCCATTACCCTAATGCCCTACTGAGACTCTTGGCACAGATTTAGGAGGAGATTTTTTCCATGGAACTCACTCCAGCAGATGCATACAGCCTGGAGCAGCCTCATCCTGCCTCTTAATTCCAGATGTGCTGAGGCCAATCCCTTTGCTCCCCACTGGATGCTCCAGGCTGAGCATCCCACCAGGACTCTGCCCATCCCTGCTCCAGGTGCCACTGCCATGGCCAGCATGGGAATTTGGGTCCCCAAAAGCCTGCTGAGGAGACAATAAGCAGGGTCAGACACACCACAGCTGGTCCACAGCTAGGGCTTGGACTGAGGCTGTTGGATGCTTCACACTCACACACACTTAAAACACAGGGAGCAGCCAAAGTGCTGCTGCTGCTGCTCTGCGTTGCCCTCTATGGGAACCTGTTTTCCACAGAAAAATGGGAGTCTGCAGGCAGAGCCTGTGCCTGGACCTCCTGCATGTCCAATGGTTGTGTGGCATGGCCAGGGGAGGTGACATCACCCCTCAGTGTCATGTCAGCAGGGGGAGGCCCCAGCTCCCGGCGATGTGACTGGGGCAGAGTCAGGCTTTTCCATCCCTTCTCCACATCCAGCACACTCAGAGCAACCTCTGGGACTCAAACACCACAGGAGAAGCCACCGAGTCATGGGGAAAGGGTCCCACCACCTTTGGCCCCTGGTCTGCCTGCTCAGTTGGGTTCACTAGGACAGGGATCACAGGATCACGGAATGCTTTGGGTGGGAAGGACCATAAAACCCATCCCATTCCACTCCCCTGGGCAGGGACACCTCCCATGAGCCCAGGGTGCTCCAAGCCCTCAGACAGAACTTGGCCCTGGCCCAGCTGCTGGTACAAACTCAAAATTTCACAAATTACTCAGGCTACAGTGATACTCAATAAGGAATATGAGATCTGGGGGATCAAAATTAAGGGATAGAACAATGAGATGAGGCAGCCTGGCCTTTGTGAAGGAGAAGATTGGAAAGAAGCAACATTCCAGGTCCCAGCATTCCATGTTCCACAAATGTTTGGCACACACAATCCCAGAATCATGGAATAGTTTGGGTTGGGAGGGACTTTAAAGCTCATCCCATTCCAGCCCCTGCCATGGGCAGGGACATCTTCCACCATCCCAGGGTGCTCCAAGCCCTGTCCAGGCTGGCCTTGGACACTTCCAGGGATGGGGCAGCCTCAGATTCTCCTCCCAGGACAGGGGACTGTTGGTGAGGCTGCTTGGGGATTTCTCTCCAGGAGCCCAGCCAGCCACTGGGCTGGATCTATAGTATCTGCTGGGCCTGGATTGGGCAGAAGTACCACTCAAAAGGATGATTCCAAAGAGGAGTCAGGACCTGAAGGCAGGAATCCCATGCAGACATTGCCATTCGCCATGAAACAATATTATAATATATATTATAGTATCATTATGTAACAACATTATATTTCTGTATGTATATGTATGTACATTTCACACTCTCAGCATCAACCAAACCAGCCTGGCTCAGCTTTAACAAGAAACTCTTAAATAGGGAGAGACAGTGACCAGATTCCCTTTTCCTTTGCTGTTCTGAGTATCTCCTTCAACCTCTCCTTGCACACCCTGTATCTATAAGCATAATCCATGGATTTCCAGGAGTCCTCTCCTATGGGAGAGGCAATTTGGGATTGTTCAGCCTGGCAAAAAGAAGGGCTCCAGGTGAGCTAATTGTGGCCTTCCAGTGCCTGAAGAAGCCATCAGGAAACATGGAGAGAAACTGTGGACAAGGGTGTGGAGTGCCAGCACAAGGAGAATGGCTTCCCACTGCCAGAGGGCAGGATTAGATGGGATATTGGGGAGAAATCCTTCCTTGTGAGGGTGGTGAGACCCTGGCACAGGCTGCCCAGAGGAGCTGTGGCTGCCCCACCCCTGGAAGTGTCCAAGGCCAGGATGGATGGGTTTGGAGCACCCTGGGATAGTGGAAGATGTCCCTGCCCATGACAGGGGATGGGACTGGATGGGTTTTAATGTCCCTTCCCACTCAAACCATTCTGGAATTCCATGACCATCTTGGTTATAGAGGACCACCTTCCACACACCCTCTCTGGTTTTCCATCCTCCTCACTGCTCCTAACTCCTGGCATTTATATCTTTTGGTATTTATTGAAAGCCTGTGTCTTTTTTTTTAGAATTATGTTGATATGATAGAAAAGTCATTTGCTCCTTTTGAGCAGCAGGGAAGTTATAAATTAATGTTTCCTTAGTTATTTTCCCAAAAATCAATAGCTGTGCCTGGAAAACAATAAAGCACTTAGAGCTTACATGCAGATGAACACAAAAGGAGAGAAGCTCATCTAAACAGAGCCAGAGTTACATCTCCCAGAGGAGAGCTTGGCAGTCGATTCACAGGGAGGCGGGGCCAGGAGTGCTCGGAGGGAAAAATATCAGAGGAAGGAATGCGAGGAGCTGATCGGTGCCAAATTACAGCCAGTTGTAAAGGAATATCTTTGTGCTGGCTCGGGCTGGGGTCGTTGATTTCCCCCAGAGGAGCTGGGACGGGGCTGTGTTTGCCACACAGAGCTGGGGGAAGAAGGAGGACGAGAGGGATTCTCGGAGTGGTGACATTTCCCTTCCTGAGTCACCTGTTTGTGTGATGGAGCCTGGCTTTCCTAGGAATGGCTGAACACCTGCCCACGGGAAATGGGGAATTAATTCCTCGGGTTTGTTTGCTTGTGTACAGTATTTACTTCCCCTGTTGACTTGTCATTATCTCAGCCCACGGATTTTCTCACTTTTGCCCTCCCAGTTCTCTCCCCACCTCCAGAGCAAAGGGAATTGTGTTAGCCAGGGGTGCTCCTAAATCTGCCTCTGCAGCACCAGGGCTTGCTGTGCTGCTAAATCAGAGTGCAACACCATCAGACTGGGAAGACTTACAAGGCAAAGCCACTTTTTTTTCCTTCTCCCATTAGAAACAGATCTGTTTCCCCTGAGGAGGGCTAGTGCAAACTGCCAGTTTACCTGCTGCAGATTATATCTGAGCCCCTGAGAGCTGGGTTGTGCCAATCCTGAAGTCCCTGCAAGGCAAAAAACCCACCAACCTGAGCTCAGCAGAAATTTTGTAGGGTTTCTGCTTGTGGGCAGGGTGGGCCAGAGCAAAGCCTGGTTTTACTGGACCACACAGAGCTCCCAGCCCCTAGGAAAAAGAAATACCAGGGAGTGAAAAGCTCAAAATTATTGGTTGTTTTGTTTGTAAGGAAAGGGTTTTCCACAAACATTTGAAAGTATTAGTAAATATCAGATTTTGAGAAGAAATTGCTCCCTGTGAGGGTGAGGAGGCCCTGGCACAGGGTGCCCAGAGAAGCTGTGGCTGCCCCTGGAAGTGTCCAAGGCTTGGAGTAACCTGGGCTAGCAGGAGGTGTCCCTGCCCATGGCAGGGTGGGACAGGATGGGCTTTAATGTCCCTTCCCACCCAAATCATCCAGGGGTTTTGTGGGATGCTGTCAGCACAGTGCCCTGAGCAGGGTGAGGTATCCCAGGCTGATCTGCCCTCCTGCACTCCAAACACCCAGTGGGGCCAGGAATCAGATGCTGAGAGGTGATGGGTGCCCATCTGGAGCAGTGGCATTAGAAATCTCCAGAAAAAATTCCATCAGAAAATCCTCCTCGATTCTATCAGCTGCCAGCAACAAGAGCTTTCTATATTCATGAATTCATCAGAGTCATATTTCAAAAAATAATAAATGCCGTTATTATTGTTATTATTGGAATGAATTTCTCCATTATGTACTGAGTGATTGTAAGCACTTGCTGCCTGCAGCACAGGAACCACCTCAGGAATAATCCAAGCAAATGATATTTGTGTTGTGCCTGCCGTGGGGTCATGTTCAGGGGTTTTTAAGCGAGGAAGGTATTAACCAGAACAACAGCAACAATCACAACAGAAAGAAAGTCATTATAAGTTGGTGTGAAACACTGTCAGGGTGGGTTTTTTTCAGGCAAATTTAGTTTGGGGCACGTGACTCGTGCTTTCCTGAGGTTTGTCCTGGTTTCTTGGAGCTCTGCCTGCACTTGGAGCCTCCTGCTCTCTGCTTGCCTTGCCTGTGTGCAGAGGAAGGGAAGGAAAACAGAGCTCAGGGCATGAGCAGTGGGATGGAGCACAACTGTTTGCTCCCTTATCACACCAGTTTGTCCCTGTGGCCACTGGGTGCCTCCTTGGCTCCTGAGCCTCAGAGGTGGAGCCTTCCCTGCTCCTGGGCGCCTTCCCTGCTGCTCCCTGGATTCTGGGCCAGAAAATGCTGCAAAGAGCAGAGGAGATGAAACAACAGACCAGGAGTCATGCACTCGGAGATTAAACCTGGATAACAAGTGGATGCAGGGGATGGGCTGGGATTGATGGCTTTCCTCCAGAAAACTGGAGCCTGGGAAGCAGAGTAAAGAGGCAGGAGGGGTGTCCTGGTGTCCCCTACCATCCCAGAAGGGTTTGTGGCAGAAGCAGAGTCCTCTTCACCCTCTGTCCCCCTGAGTCCCCTCCCTGGCTCCATCCCCACCTCCCTTTCCCCATGATCCAAGAGCTGCCGTGGGGCTGTAAAACACAAAATGGGAACAACCCAAGGTTTTTCCAAGAGGCCCAGCCGAGCTGTCAGCACGTTTTGACACGAGGCCAAGAGGATAGATTCCAGAAAGATGGGATCCCACCATGCCAAAAAGTAACATTTGGTTGAGCATCTGCCAAAACAAAGCTAGCAGACTGCTGGGAAAGGCTGTGTTTTCCAAGGATATTTTTTAGGCACGAGGAACGGCAAGGAGGATCTCTGTGAGCATCTTCGGCTTCCCAGGCTATGAGGAAAAGGACCCCTTCATAGCTGGAGGGGACATTTACTCCAAATGGTAGGCAAATTTTCAATTTCTGGCCCTGGTGAGATGGCAAATTGCTCTGCTGCCACACCAGAATAATCTCAGCACATCCAGAATCCAGGGTTTTGCCCTGCAATAACATGGAATCATTAAAGCTGCACACCCTTAGTCTGTCATGGCAAAGTGGATGAACAACCTCCACGCTGCCTTCATTTCAGTCACATCATGTCTTTATCTGTTAAAAAAAAAGAAATTTTGCTGCCCAAAATTCCTGGGGAACTTGGCCTCACTAACTCCTGTGTGTCCATGACATCAGAGATGGGGGAAGGACTTCCCGTGAGCAACAATCTGGCTCCAGATATTAACGATTAAATAAAGAAATTATTGATAATGAGGGAGGGGAGGTCCTGGCACAGGTTGCCCAGAGAAGCTGTGGCTGCCCCTGGATCCCTGGAAGTGTCCAAGGCCAGGCTGGACAGGACTTGGAGCAGCCAGGGATAGTGGGAGGTGTCCCTGCCCATGGCTGGGGATGGGACTGGATGAACTTTTAGGTGCCTTCCAACCCAAACCACCCTGGGATTCCATGATCTCCAGATCAGAGAGATGACAGGGATGGATAAAAAAAATGTCAGGACAGCAGAAAGGTGCATCTTCAGTGTGAGGGAAAGTCAGGAGTCTTGGAAAGCTTCTTTAGGGAAATATGTAAATACAGGCAGAAAAGGGAACTGCCAGGACCCAGCCGGGCCAGGCCATTCCCTGGTTGCCCAAGAATCCAGGGAGAGGGGACACATGGTGTGCAGAGAGGACAGCAGAGCTTTCTAATGAGCTTTGTGGGTCAAAGAGCACAGATTGAGGCCCTAAAGCAACTGGATTATAGGGAAAGTGAGGAAGATAAGGAAAATTAAAAGTAGGAGCATCCAGCTCTGGATGTGTTAACCCATTTATAGTCTGACCTGGGACTGAGGACAAATTCTGAAGGAAACATTAATTAAATGCACTGAGAAAAATGAGATAAAGTGCAACCCAGGTTTACCAAAGGCAGTTTGTGCCAGCCCGTGCTGACATCTTCCTTTGATAAGATAATTGGTTTTCCAGACAAGGGAAATTTGGTAGATCTAATCTATCTGGAGTTCAATAAAGCATTTGATATGGGGCCGCATGGGAAATTATTAGTGAGGCTGGAGAAAATGAGAATTAACAGGACTGGGGGAGTGGAGAGAGCCGGGGCTGGCACAGGGAGCACGGCGGGATTGGGATCGCCACGGGAAATCGGGATCGGCCGGAGGGAGGATGGGGATGAGTGTCCGCAGAGCCTGTCCTGAAGCCGATCCTGGGAAAATCCCTCCATCTCCGGGGCTGGGAGGGAAGTTTCCTGGCTTTCCTGGATTTCCCGCAGCGGCCCTGGAGCTCCGGGAGCGGGAGCATCCCTGCGGAGGCTGCAGGGCGGGCGCGGCACCGTCAGATGGCAATGTCGGTCCATGGATGAGCAGCCCCGCTCCTCATCCTCTCCCAGCCCCGGCTCTCCCCGCCTGGGCACATTTCAGCGCCGGCTCCAAGAAATCTGTGATTGCAACTGCGAGGCGACGGGAGCTAAATCAGCCCCAGGAAGGTGGCTCTGGGCAACCAGTTTGGTGCCAGGGGAAGAGAAACGGTGTAAATCCATCAGATGGGATCAAGGCAGCGCTGCCCTCCCTGCAGAGCCGGCCCAAAGAGCCTCTCCCGGTGCACAAAAAGCCCCAAAGCAGGCAGAGCTGCTGAGGGTAAGCGTGAACACGGCTGTGTGTGTGCACGGCACTGCGAGAGGAGGGGAGGATTTTATATAGAAATAAAATCTGCTCACCCCTTGCCTGTATTTTTAGCTGAAATTACACCTAAATGCCACCTGATCAATTCAGCTAAAATGAGCCCTTAATCCTAATAAGTCTTGATCACCTTTTTAAACCTCATGAAACAGCAGGGAGGGTGTTTGCGTTAAATAATAACACCTTGATTCGGATTCCACTGGCATGGAGCAAACTTACATAAGCACCAAGTGCTCCTGTTAATATTCAACAAGGACTTGGAGAGGGCCTAAGGAATGCCTTGGGCTGCTTTTCTGCCCTTTGCATCACACCTGGTCACTCCAGCTCCATGCCCAAGGACGGAAGGCACATGAAATCTTCAGGAATTCACCAGTCAAGGCTGCAGAGAGAACAAACCCCACCTGGGCCATTTCCATTTCCCAGGGATGTTCTAATCCAAAAGAAAGCAGACGAGATCAAGCAGACAAGGTTGGACTTGATGATCTCAGAGATCTTTTCCAACCTGGATGATCCTGTAATTCTGAGGGCACTCCTTGCTGCTGCTGCGTTTCACTCACCTGTGCTGCAGCAGATTTAGCCACAGATGAGACTCACGTCTTTTTATAATTTTTCACAAAGAAAAATCTTGAAGGAACTCATTATTCCTCAAACCCAGAACAACTTATGTCAGTTTTAATAAACCTTCAGGGGGACTTTGAAATCCTGAACTGCCAAAGGATGCTGTTCCAGGGAAATGTGGGCGGCACCACCCACTGCACCCCTTCCTTCCATCATTAGCCATTATGATGCCTCCTGAATGCTGGAATTTATACTTTATTATTGTGGCTTCCCAGATGCCTTCCCTTTTTTTAGCACCTGCACAAGCACTGCTTTGCCAGTGGTAGCCTGTACAATAAAATGGCTCCTTTCTCCCCCTCATTTTCTAGCTACCCAGGAATTTCTTTAGGTCATCTCTCACTCAGTAAATTATGGGTTAGAGCTGTAAAAGAGCAGGAGCTGGGAGGCAGAGGCTCTTTTTATAGGAGTCTTGAACAAGCCTGGCCCCAGCTGCTCCAAATTAATGTGGATCCAGTGGTGTGAATGGAGTTGCATTCATTGGAATGCAGCTGGGATCTGAGTTCCCAGCTGAGTGTTTGATGGGGGGTGGTTTTTCTGGTAACCTGCTCATCCCTAGACCTGGTGCTGAGCGTGCTGGAGGTGTGGGAGCTTCCCTGGAGGAAGAGGGGAAGATGTGGGGGGAATCCTGAAGGTGGTGGTGTTTCCATTGCTAACCAAGAGCAAAGTCACTGTCAGCAGCAGCTGGGAAAAACAGGATGGGGCTGGAGGTGGGATCGGCTGGAGCAGGGCAGGGGATGGGATGCACCACCCTTGCAGGTGGCTGCGGGGATGGGGTGAGGTGAGCAGTGCAAAACTGCCTGTTCTGGGAAGAAAAAAACAGTGGGAAGGGAAAGAAAATTGGGATTGCAGCCTGTTCTGCAGGTCAGTGCTGGAGGCGTGGGTCAGGTGGGTGGGAGCACATGCTCAGGTGTGGATCCAGTGGATGGGAGATCCCATTCAGGTGTGGTTGGATGGGTGGGAGATCTCACTCAGGTGTGGTTGGATGGTGGGAGCCCATGTTCAGGTGTGGGTCAGGTGGGTGGGAACCCACACTCAGGTCTCCAGCTCAATTTCCTCCTGGGAACACTGAGTATAATCCATAGGGAATGGATCTCACCCTTCACGTTCACCTCCAGGGCAGGGCAGTGGTAAAACGTTTCCAGGGTCTCATTTTCTGAGGGATCCATGGAAATGGGGCTCCCTGCTGAGATCCACCCAAGGCCAAGCTGCTCTCACACCCCTGAGCAGTGAGATCTGAGGGTTTGGTCTCCACCTTCCACACGTTCTCCCCATGGACCAAAGGCTGCCTTGGTAAATCCCTTGGAGCTCCATCCCCTGGTGCCTCCTGTCACGGTGTAGGTCTGGAATGTGGGTGTGCAGGTGTCCTTCCTCATGTCAGCACTTCCCAGCTGGAACCCCGGGGTGACTGCAGAGCTCCCCTGCCATTTATGAATAAAGGGATCAAGGTCCTGACCTCTGGAACCTCCCTGGCATTGTGCAGCCATGCCCAAAGCCCTGCACGGAGCTGGCAGGGAACATAAATCTGGGAAGAGCTAATGAAGACCCCCAGGGCCACGGCTCTCCATGGCTGTCTTGTTAACATGATCTAGGAAAGACAGGGGGCCCTGCAAAAGATATAACCCAGGGATAATAAGTAACTCATCAATGTCAGGGAGAGCCAGAGCATTGTCAGGGAATGCTGGATGAAGGTTTGCAGGGCATCCCACCCCCAGCCCAGCAGCACCACAGCCACGGGGCTGGGGGGGATTTATCCCCCAGAACCTCATGGCTCACCAAAAATCTGCATCATGGTTAAAAGGCACTGAAATGTTCCCTCCTTTGGCACATCCCTTTTCCCACTGGCAAAAGCCCTTTTGCTTTTGTCTGGATGCCAGCAGGGACTGAAGCCCTGTGGATGTTGGGATATTGGGCTCTCTCACTCATCCCAAGTATTTCCTGGGATCAATATTTTCTGGGAGATAGAGGAACTCTCAGAGGTCCCAGGGTGGTACCCTCAGGGCAGTGAGAGAGGGATGGGTTGTTCTCTTGGTAAAATGAGCCCCTGCCAATCCAAGATCCTGAAACTGGAAATGGAACTCAGGGTCTCTAGGCAAGGAAGTGGCACTGATAATGATTTTGGGTTCAAATCTCACCCCTGTGATGGCTGATCCAGGTGAGTGTCCAGGTGGGGATGGCTGGGGGGGAAGCCTTGGTGGCCAGGGCCAGCTGTCTGTGGGTGACAGCAAAGCAGAGGCAGCAGTGAGCCTCAGGGCCCCAAACTTGCACATCCTTGCTCTTGACCTTCCCGAATGACTGGCAGATGGATGGGAAAATTGCATGGGACCACAGAGAGCCAGGTAATGATTTTAAAACTGTTTCCAGGCCAGCTGCTCCATCCCTGTTCTGCAGTGCTGCAGGACAGAATCTCTCTGCCTTTCCAGGTACTGCAGGAGCTGATTTCCCCTAAAATTGTCTTTGGGCTGCTCCTGATGCCGTCGCTGTCCCAGCTGCCATGGGGATCCCAGTGGCCCCAGGAATCAGGTGGGTTCCTGTTGTGTTCATCTGCCAGGCTGATGTGCCAAGAATGGATTAAAACTCGGCACCAGAGACCTGGGGAGCCCCGGCAGCAGCCTGTCTCCCTGCCTAATCCCATTCCCTATTAATTTGTTATCCCATTAACACCTTGCACATTCCTCCCTCTCACTGCTGTGCTACCCTGAGAGACTCCTGGGGATCTTGTAATGTGGTATTTTGTTGTTTAGAGCACAAGGCAGAACAACTCTTCTCATCTGAGCCCAGAAATCCCTGGATAGAGAGAAAGAAAACCGCTGCTTTGTTTCTTCCAATCAATACCATCCATTAAGATCCGTGTCTAACAGAGTGAGTAACTGAATGAGTACCTCCTGCTCCCTCAAACCTTTGGAAACAGCAAATGCTCTTCAAAAAAGAACAATTGGATTGCCAGCCCTGGCTGGAGCAGGCAGGGTGGAGGGGGCAGCTCTCTTCTCAGAGGTGTGGAAAGCAAATTGCTCCCCAGTTCCACAGGAAAGGAAGTTCTCTGCAGAGCAGGCAGTGGTGGGTGGTGGCAGCTGGGACAGACTCCCCTCCCCAGCACTCCTGAGCACACCATGAAGTGTAAAATCCCCAGCATCAAGCCATGGGTGGTGGGAATTGTGCCCTTGCATGTGCTTTGGGGGTGGGCTGTGAGCTGAGCTCGGCCTTGCCGCGCTGCCTGGGGGGTGTGGGATGCAGCAGGGAATGTGGTCCCTCTGTATCTCTGTATCACAGCTGGATCTTGGGGGCTGCATCCCAGCATCGACAGGGTCCTGCTGCTCTCTACCCACCCCAAAAGTGAGTTTTACTCTCCAGAAGAGCTCACCTCAAGCGTGGTTAGAAACCTTCTCATTCCATCCTAAACCTGGCTGAGTCCAGCTCCTACCCCGTTGTCCTTGTGGCTGTTCCTGCAGGGAAAATCAATATTATCACAATCAAAGTAGTGTTGGTCCTGATCCCCCCCTTCTGTTGGGAACCCCAAACCAAACTCTGTTTGAAGAGGGAACCTGAGAGAAAAAGTCCAGAGTTTCAGGGTGGTATGGCAAACTTGAGGTGATCCTGCTGGGAAACCATGCACAGCCCTCAGACTAAGGGAATTCCTGGTGCAGTTAGGGAAATATTCCTTGCCCAGGCAGCTGCAGGGATCATTTCTCCCTGTCAACACTCCAGAGAGAAATCCCAGCCACAAACAGGCTTAGTAAAGGCTGGAAGGGGGATTGATACCTATTTGTGTGAGGCCAGCCTGTTATGAGCCCCACAAAGGTGTACCAAGCTCTGAGGGTTGCCAGCAGCCTCTCAGAAATAGCTTAAGAAAAATTAGTGAGACAGCATGATCAGAAGTGTTTGGAAAATCAAAAAGGTTTTAATTAAAGTGAAAATAGCAAACTATACAAAACAAAAGGATAAAAGCTATGCAAGGTGCAGGGAGGTTCCTGCTAAGACACTCCCAAAATGCCCAAGGATCTCCGTGCTCTCTCTTAAGTATTCAATAATCTAGGAGGTATTTTTGGCATGCTGTCCAATGGAAAACAGCTCCATTTCTTGAGGTACAGCTCAGGCATCCAACAGGTGCTTTTGTCCTGGCACTGGGCCAATTATGAGCGGAGCATCGAAGTTTCTGGTTCTTTTCCTTGTAAATGAAACAAAGAATGAAACCCAAACCTTTTCCTTATATAGGAACACCTGCTGTGGGGGGCGCACCGTAACAGCAGCGGAGAGCCGGTCTGAGGAGTGCTGGAGGAACAAACCCATCAGGCAGCGCCTGCTGCAGTGTTTGCACAGCCCGGGGCTCTGGAATGCGCTCCCTCCGCAGCCGCCCCGCCCCGGAGCGCGGAGCGCGGTGAGCGGTGAGCGAGAGCCGCGGGAATGCGATCCGCGCTCGGCATCGACCGCGGGCTGCATCGGCTCCCGGCGCCCCCATCAATACCGGATTATTCCACACATCGATCCCCGCTCTGCCTGTGAACTTTACCCCATTGATATCCATTAGAAACTTGAGCAGCGCTGATAAGGTTTTAAATCTGCGGGCTCCGGATGGGGAAGAAAAGCTGCTTTTAGCCCTGAGCCGCCAGTCCTGCCGCATCTCAGGGGCAGTGGGACCTTGCAGGCAGGTTCTGCTTGGATAACCTGGGATGCTCCTCTCTCCAGGCTGGACAGGGAAATGACCTTCTGGTCTCTGAAAGCCTAATTACAGCCAGACCCTGGACTGGAATAAGGTGCAGAGGTTCAGAAGGTTTGTACATCACTCAAGAGGTTTTGTTCCCTGGTTGTATCCCCTTTGGTCCCTTTCCTGGCTCTAAGGTGCTGCCTGGGGGTGGGAATGGGAATAATTCTCCAAAGGACAGCTGAGCCTGGGCTACCAGAGATCCCATTGGACTGGGAGAGTGATGGTGGCATCCCTCAAAGAGCTCTCTGCCAGTCCAGACTCAGTTCAGCACATCCTGCTATAATTCCCCTATTTCAGTCCTAAACACCCTCAGGATGATCCTGGTAAGTAGAGTCTGACATGAGGAACAAGAAATCTCATGACAATTGAGGGAATTCAAAGTTCCATGCACAGTCCAAACCTGCACAGAGGCCTTGGAAAGGGTCCAAGCAGCTCCTGGCTACTTTTCCTCCATGAGCAAGACATTGTTTCTCTGCTCCATGTTCCTGTGGCCATTCCGTGGCTGAAGAAAACTCCTGGAAAAACTGTAGGTTGGAAGTGAAATCCAGTGGTTTGCCTTATGGCCAGACATCAAAGGGTCCCACACAATGATTTTACAAGACAAGAAATGCCAGGGAGGTGCAACCAGAATGGTGTTGGGGCTGGGCATGGAGCATTTTCCCACCATCCCCTCTGCACTCCCAGCACAGGAGTTGTTCTTCCAGATCCATCACTGATCCCACATCTACTATCCCAGATTTTAAATTTCTCTGGCTGCTCACCCAGCTGCTGTTGCCAACATCCCCTCCTCTGCAAACACACAAGGGGAGCAAGTATGGGAATTCCAGCACCAAAGGCTGCCTGTGGTGGTGGGGGATAGGGCCACTGCTAAATATTCCTCCTCCAGACCTGACACCTGGGAATGCTCCACTTTAGCTGGTGCCCTGAGGATCCTCATGGCCATGGAGGATGTTTCCTACATGTGCTGGTTTGAAAAGACCTTGGTGCAGGGTGTGTCATGGATGTCCTATCTCTGGAAGTGTCCAAGGCCAGCTTGGATTGGGCTTGGAGAAAACTGGGATAGTGGAAGGTGTCCCTGCCCATGGCAGGGGGTGGAACTAAATGGTCTTTAGGGTCCCTTCCAACCATTTGGTCTTTAAAGTCCCATTCCAATCCCAAACCATTCTAGGATTTTATTGGCATTCTAAGGTTCTCTGATTTCCACTTTCTTAACTGAGTGCAGGTTCTCTCCTGGTTCCAGAGTCACACTCGCCTTCTGGACATCCCATTTCTGGCTTTGAAGGCACTGGAGATGTGGAGAATCTGTCCTTCCAGCAGGGCATCCTCACACACTGGGCCTGGCACTCCTTCAATGCCAGACCATTCCACCCTCTGACACAATCCTGCTACGGACACCATCCTTCGTCCTGCCCCCTTCCCTTTTCCTCCCCTGGTCACCGAGGCAGGTGTGAAAAACATCAAGCAGCTTTAGGAAAAAGATAACACATCCCTGCATTACCCAAAGCATCCTGATCAGAAGTGGTTTTATTGCAGGATGTGGAGCTGCAGCTGGAGTCAGCATCCAAGGGGCCAGCCCTGCTCTCCCCGAGCTCTCCGAGCTCTCCGTGTGTTATTCACAGCTGCAAATTGCTTGGAGATTTCTGGAAGACATCAGAGCGGATCAAACCTGATTTCTCTGCAGCCCTTTTAAACGTCCCATTGTAAAATGGATTAACATTCACGGGGATGCTCGGGGATGAAAGGCAGAGGGAAAAAAAGAAACCCACATCACCAGGAGGATGCGGTGCCTGAAGCTTCGTGCAATTTTACCTGAAAATGAAGCTTTTGTCAGTGTCTTTTCTCCACGAGGCTTTTCCATTCCCTGATGTAATCTGAACATTTTACTGTTTGTGTCATTAGTGAACAAAAGGGGGAAGATGTGGGTTTTTTTTTTTCCTTAAATTAAAGGGCTTTCTCTCCCTCCCCTATAGGAATGGTAAAAGAATATCAAATTATGGCCTGACAAGGTGCACTTGTGAGAATCACCAGAGTACAGCAGATCTATATCTTATCTTTCTCTGAAATTGCATGGCTGGGCCAATTTCAGCGGGGCAGGAATGTGGAGCACTGCAGGCTCGGAATAAGGAGTTCACTGCAACTATGCATGAACCAATTTCAATACTGACAAGCTCATGGCCACAGAGATGAGCAGGGAGATTGGGGGAGTAATTGTCCCCTCCCTGTGAGCCCCTAGATTGCCTAAACCTGGGCCTGCAGCTGGGACAGGGATGAGGGGAGATGTGGTTCTTCCCCAGGGAGGTGTGGTTCTTCTCCCCGTGGTCTCATTTCTCTCCTCATTCACTCCTTGGCCACTGTGAGCAGCAGGAGGTGGCTTCTTGGCAGCAAAGGGCAGCCCAAGGTGGGCAGCCTGATTATATCTGAGCCCCTGAGATCTGGGTTGTGCCAATCCTGAAGTCCCTGCAAGGCAAAACAACCCACCAAGCTGAGCTCATCAGAATTTTTGTAGGGTTTCTGCTTGTGGGCAGGGTGGGCCAGAGCAAAGCCTGGTTTTGCTGGACCACACAGAGCTCCCAGCCCCTAGGAAAGAGAAACACCAGGGAGTGAAAAACTCAGTTATTGGTTGTTTTGCCTATAAGAAAAGTGTTTTCTTATAACACAACAAACATTTGTAAGTGATAGTTAAGTATCAGATTTTGAGAAGAAATTGCTCCCTGTGAGGGTGGGGAGGCCCTTCTCAGGGTGCCCAGAGAAGCTGTGGGTGCCCCTGGATCCCTGGAAGTGTCCAACGCCAGGTTGGAGCAACCTGGGATAGTGGAAGGTGTCCCTGGCCATGGCACGGGGTGGGATTGGATGGGCTTTAAGGTCCTTTGCCACCCAAACCATTCTGGGATTCTATGAAAAGCAGTTTTTATGATATTTTAACAGAATCATGGACACGTTTGAGCTGGAAGAGACCTTAATGACCATCTCATTCTGGCAGAGTTTGCTTTCTGTAGTCCAGACTTTAAGGAGACTCCTCAAAGACCCAAACATCCACCTGAGGAGCGCGACGGAACTCAGGACACTGCTTTAATTAAATATGAAATAAACACTTCCCCCTCCTTAACCACCTCAGGCCAGGAGTCCTTGGCTCTTTTTAACTGGTGGGGTTTTATTTTTATTCTCCTTTCATGCTGCATCCCCACAGTGATTCTCTCTGATCAGAAACCTTTTTAACCAATATTTTTCCAAATATTTTTTGGATTGGCAGCTCCAGCGTTCACAAACAGCTCCTCCTGATCCCAGGATTTCATCTCTCCTTAACGGGGAGAGCTGCTGATTTATGGGCACATTAAGCACGGACGTGGACTCACATTGGAGTCTGATAAATACGAGTCTTTAATATGCGCATGCATCATTTTTATGTTTTTTTTACAAAGAGGCTTTGAGTTGTGCGCCTTATAAAATTACACTGAGAGAATGGCTGCAGCCTGCATGGGAGCCAGGGCTGCTGAGGGGGATGAAAGATGCATTTTCTGGAATACTGGCATGCTCTGGGAGCAGTATAAAATTTACGATATCCTGAGCTATTCATTTTCACGGCTTTGGAGAACTTGGGCCTTGTAAAGGCTGTTAGGGATAACTGTGGAAGCAGTTGTTTGTTTGCTGCTTTAACTGCTTTTTTTAATGACTGAGTTTGATTGTTGTTGTAATTAGTAAATGAGCAGGTTTTTTTGATTTTGTGCTGGTTTTGCTCCACGTTTGCAGCCTGGTTTCTTAAGGCAGCGAGGTTGGCGAGCTCTCCTGTAACCCTTGCTAAGCTCTGGCTTCTCCCAAACACATTTGGGAGTGCAGATGAGGTTTCTGAGATAATGAAGTCCCTGCAAATCTCGTGAAAATTTCTAAACGAGTAGAGAAGGGGAGAGACTCCCATCACTGCTGCCAGAGAGGGCCAGGGTGGCAGGGTTAGGGGCTGGCTGCCCATACCCTCCAAAATCACCCCAGAGCTGGATTTCTGACCAAGGCATCCAGGTGATGATAAACAGGAAGTCCTCTCTGTCCCCAGAGCAGAGCTGCAAACCATGGAACTGGGAGGAGTGGGGTTTGATGCATGGGAAGGTGGAATTAGAGGTGATGGGATGTTGGAAGTGCAGTCAATCTGTGCCCATCCATCTTCTCCCCCCTGGAACACATTCAAGGCCAGGTTGGACAGGGCTTGGAGCACCTGGAGGTGTCCCTGCCCATGGGAGGAGGTGGGACTGGATGGGCTTTAAGGTCCCTCCAGCCCAAACCATCCCAAGGTGTGTGACTGGTTCTGGGCACAGATCATGGGACAAGCATCCAGTTCTCTAAAAACAAAGAACCTGGTGAGGTCACTGCATAACAAACCCCTCAGGGATGGTCTCAGCAGCTCTGGCCTGGAAAACCTCACTCAGAAAAGGAGCAAAGGCGTTGGTTTCCCTTCCCCACCTGGAGTCAGGACCCAGACAGGACCTGGAGCAGAGCCTCCCCAAGGAGACCTTCAGGAGCCTGATGACTGTCTGCTACTTCAACCCCTCAGCTTCCTAAACCCTCAGCGTTTTCCTGGGAAAGGAGAGGATAATGAGCCATATAAGCGTCAAGAGGAGCAGCAGCAGGAGGGAGAGGAGTTTTCTCCAGGTGCAGGGAGGTGGGAAGGGCCCTAGCACTGCAATTCCCATTAACGTTTTCAGTGGCCATGGAAAAAGGTTTTCTCACCCCAGCAAGGGCCCTCTGAGGGAGTCAGGGCAGGAGTAACGCACTGGATGCTGAGTCACAAAAAAAAACACATGGAAAAGGGAATAAAGAGGCCTTTGTTGCTAAAGAGGAAAATAAGAACTTGTTCCTGTAGAGGCTTCCAGTGATGAACAGTATTCCAGTGATGAGCAATATCCCAGGGACACCACAGGGCTGGACATGGCGGGATGGTCACGCCTGGGGAGTTAGGGATGGAAAGGATCACCTGGATGAAGCTGGGATGGGAGAAGCAGGATGAGGAGCCAGAAGCACTGGGATTTTGCAGGTTTTCCCTCTGTTGCCATCCTTAAAAATCATCAAAACCCTAAAATTAAGCTGTGTGCTTTTCCCTTTCTCTAGATGGGTAGAATCATGGAATTCCAGAATGGTCTGGGTGGGAAGGGGCCTTAAAGAACATCCACTCCCAGCTCTGCTGCCATGGGTAGGGACACTTTCCACTATCCCAGGTCACTCCAGGCCCAATCCAACCTGGTCTTGGACACTTCCAGGGATGGAGCAGCCACAGCTTCTCTGAGCACCCCGTGCCATCAGATGTGATGGTTTAATTTTATTATTAGTGATTCATAACACTTTTGTCCAGTTAGGATAGTGCAAATAATGTGTTTTGGTAGTTTAAGGGGACAATAATTCAAATTTCTGGCCAGCTTCTAGATCGGGTAGAAGTAGGTCCTACAGAGTCACGTGGCCCAAGCTCACTGCACTCAACTGACTGCAAGCATCATTTTGGATGATTTTGATTTTTTGGGGGAGAAACCCACCCCTAAAAGATGATCCATGGCCCTGGAAGACAAGGATACCTCGGAGAGGTGAGAAATCTCCCATCACAACTCTTACATCCCCAAGGTGCCCAGACCTCCAACCAACCCAAACATTCCCACCAGGGTTTAGGATCATGTCCCACCAAAGGCCCCATTTGCAGAAGCCCATGGGCAGGTTTTTAACAATTATTGAAACACAAATCAGTGCCTGCAGGCTGGAGCTGGCTTGGAGGATGGAAAAGCTTTAGCTGGGTGTCCTGGATGAAGGATGCCCGGGAATGGTGCCCGTTGCACTCTCCCACTCTCCAGCAGTGCCTGTGTTTCCTGCCAGGAACAGGCTTGTCTGGTCTTCTCTAATCCTCCCTTTCACATCTGAATGATCCCCAAGTGGTGTGATTGGGGAATATCCTCTGATCAAGGGTACTGTACTCATTGGCCTTGGAATGTTGCTCCAGCAACACGGAAGAACCTGTGACATGCAACTGGTGAGTGCATTTTTCACATCCCTTTCAGGAATACAGTGCTCCAAAAAGGACATTTTTTGTGAATTTTTTTTTTTTTAAACCAAGCACTGGGCTCCAGCTCCCAAAATATCCCAGGGCTTGTCGTTTGAAGAGGGTTTTGGAAATGAATGGAGCACTGATCACAATTAGTACAAAGCAATTTAAAATTATTTGAAGGGCTTTCATAACGTGAAGTGTTCCAATAATTTGTAATTACCGAACGTTTCACCTGCTCCGAATCCCATTTACTTCCCAAATCAAGCCCTTGAAGGGCTCTGAAGTGGCACATCTCAAACTGAACAGGGCAACCTGGAGGAGATGCTAATTCTGGAAGCACTTCTGGTGCTGTGCATAACAACGAGCCTTTTTTTGGGATGCAATCCCCAAACGGTCACTTAAAGGATTATCCCCCAGGCATGTGGGGTGATGCCTTAAGCTTTATCTTTCACATTTTTCAGATTCTGTGCTGCCTAGGGATGTAGTTCTGAGACTCACATTATGTGTCAGTAAGATCCCTTCACAGAGCAGGGAGACAAAACAAATCCTTTTCCTGCTGAAGATCAAGGACAACTTTCAGGCCCAACAGCACAAACAATGGTG
>JBBMKD010000013.1:20577551-20589905 GCA_037834095.1 Argya squamiceps | reverse complement strand
CAACAATTGGTTTCAACAGTTGATGAAGAGGGTGATAGAATACTTTGTGCATATCTTATACTACAACCCAGGACAAAGCCAAATGGCAAATGAGTGTTACTCTGGGAAATCCAGGCTCCTGGTGCTGCTGGAGAGAGGGAAAGCACCAGATGTGTCCTGGGAAAAGGACAGGAGGCACCAGGGCATCTCCCAGTAGCAGCCAACCCTCCAAAAGAGCTTCTCTCTCTTCCCTGGGTGCTTCTGCACCTTCCCTCCCCATTTATCAGCGCTGCTATCACCAAATGAATGATCCAAGATGTTTCCAGCTGCATTTCTGTAGGAAACACTCACTTGTGCCATGGATTTGGGCAGAGGCACCCCAGGCAGTCAGGGAATGGGGGCTGCTGTACAGCAGCTCCTGTTGGGCAGTGGTTTGGCAGAGAGACATGAGAAGGCTGTGAAGGGAGAAATCCATTGGTGCTGAAAACTACTGGGGCGTACAAATGTTCCAGCTTGGTCTGGAGCTCTGTTCTTGCTGAGATTAAACAAAGTTTTTCGGCTTCAAAGGCTCTTCTGGGCAGAGCTTCTGTATTGCAAATTATTGTAAGCAAAACCTTACATCAGAGAAAGGAATCTGTGCTTGCAGAAGGAGAAAATACCCCTACCTTTTTTTTCTTCTTCTTCTTTATTTTTTTTCATTTTTTTCAGGTAAATTTCAGAATTAAAGAAGAATTAATTAATGTTTTCTGGTGAGCTCCAGCATCTCACATTCCTCAGGCTGGTTTGGACACAGTGTTCCAACAGGGGCTCAGAGGTGCCAGAAAGTGCCTTGTATCCTGGATCCCCTCAGGATTTTGCTGGGGAAAAGGCATTTCTGCCAATCTAAAGTGGGGCTAGTCCTTTAAAACATCTGGTTTTAGCAAAGCCCCTTTTGGGAATGCTCTGCTGTGGGTCACTTGTAGTCATTGGAGCAAGTTGGTGGCCCAGGAGGGAAAATTAGCTGGGAATACATTTGGAGTGAATGAAATTCACTGAACTCCCAGCTAATCTCACCATTTCTAGAGGTGAGAACCAACCCACCATGGGCTGGAATGTGTCTGGGTTTCTCATGACTTTGTGCAGAGATGTCACACAGGGCTGTGGCTCTGCTCTGATCCCTTGAGTGGGTCCTGCCAACCCTGGAGTCACCATCAGGTTTTGGGGGGGAGGATGTGGTGTTGAACTTATTCCTGCTGACCCCAGCAATGATTTCATTGTTCCTCAGTGAAGAAACAGGGATGTGGAGTGGAGGGGAAAATGCAGAAAGTGCTCAGAGCAAAGGAATTGTCCAAGGCCAGGCTGGAAAGGGCTTGCAGCAGCCAGGTCTGTGCAAGGTGTCCCTGCAGGGGGTGGAATGGGATGAGCTTTAAGGTCTCTTCCAACCCAAACCATTCCATGATATGATTCCATAATATTTCCCTCTCCCCTCCATCGGCAGACAAAGAAAAGTGTTTTATGCTGAGTTTGATTTCACAGCCACAGAATGGTTTGGGCTGGAAGGGCCCTCAAAGCCCATCTCATTCCAACACCCTGCCATGGGCAGGGACACCTTCCACTAGACCAAATTGCTCCAAGCTCCATCCAACCTGACCTTGGACACTTCCAGGGATCCAGGGGCAGCCTCAGCTTCTCTGGGCAACCTGTGCCAGGGCCTCTCTCCTCAATCCCAGGTTTTTCCCTCAGGAGAGGCTCCAGAGTCTCCTGTGAGATGCAGTTTGGTTGGAAAGCCCAGGAGCAGCCAGCCCTGCCAGCCCATGTGTGCTCCCAGCTCACACCTGCCATGGAATGAGGAAATTTTTGGTGTGGATTTCTCAGCACACAGACCCAAATCGATCAAATAAACAAGGAAATGGGTCCCTGAGTGGGGCTCTGGGGCCCCAAATGTGCTGAGCAGCTCAGCAAACACGGCCTGACCCCAGGGCTGGGCAGGCAAACCCCACACCCCAGCACAGCCCTTCCACTCACATCCAGCTCTGATCCTCAGGATTTAATGAGTACAACAAGAAAGGGCAAATATTTACACAGAGGAGCTCAAGTGGGCAAATAAACCAGGCTTTTACAAGGGGAGCAAACACGGCACAGGCTGGGATTCAAAGGGAATTTTGTGGCTGGGTCTGGCTCTCCAAAGCTGCTTTTTTCCTTTCACAAACTGCTCCTTGTCAAGGCACCAGAGGCAGGCACATTGAATTTAGTCTCTGCAAACACAAGTGGTACTGGGATGGAGGAAAAAAAAAGGGTTCTCCTTAGGTCTGCAGGCATATTAGATTAATTTTTGCCTCTTTCACAAGCAGGGAGCAACTTCCCTGTCCTCACACTGCCAAAGCTGCAATTCCAACAGCAGCAGTCCTGTGGCCTCCAGCATACAGAACCCACCTCCCCAGGAGCCCTTGGTGACAAATAGCTGCAGCTGAAAGGCTGAAATCCCTGCAAAGCCTCGAGTAAACACAGCAGTGACCTGTTTGTGGGCTCACCTGGAGAAAAGGAGGGTTATGGTGCTGGGGCTGAGGCTGCTGCAGCTGCACAGAGGGACCTGGGCTGCTCCTGGGGCTGCAGCAGCAGCTTCCCTGTCTGCAGCAAAACCTTCCCACCTGTGGCCTGGAAGGCTGTGGAATAAATTGTAGCCCTTTTTTGTGCCTGAGATGTTTTAGTTTTCTGAAATTCTTTTCCCAGGGAATTTTCTGCAAACAGGAGAAGTGTTTTTGTAACTGTACTATGTTTTTCATTCTTTTCCCTAGGAGGGACTTCTTCTTGATGTCCCTCTGGTCTGACCAATGTGAGTGAAGAGGTTTGTCTTTGTTTCACCAATCTAATTGGTCTGTGTAAAATAATATAAAAGGGAAACACATCCCAAAAATAAAGGAGTCATTTTTCAGCCTTCTGAAATTCAGAATCTGTGTTGTGGTGTAAAACAGCATCAATAAATCCCATCCCCTGCTGCTCCTGGCGTCAGGCAGATGCTCTGGCAATTAAGGATCTCAGAGGAGTCTCCATCAGGCTGGGAAGGGGCTCCAGCAGGGCCACAGCTCCCCTGGCAGCCTGGAGAACCATCTTCCTGCACCCTGAGGCACCAGCTTGCTCCTGGGGACTCCCTGGAGCCCCACAGGTCCCTGCCACATCAGTGCCATGCCTCCAGACCTAAATTTTGGGGCTGCCACCCCCAGACCCTCCCTGCAGCAGCTGAAGTGGGGTTGGGGGCCATACCCGGCTATGGGGACTGAGGGGGGTGCCAGGTTTGCCCTCGTGCAGAGGTTTAGGGGTCCCAAATCCCATCCCTGAGAGTGAGGAATGTCTCCTGCCCTGCAGGAACAGGGTGGAGGGGAACCTGGGGAAGTGCAGAGTGGCCAGGTGGTGCTTTGGGGTCAGATTTTGGGGTCAAGCCCCAGGTAAGTAACAACGAGACAAGGAGCTGGTTTTAGGGTGTCTCCAGCTTTCCCAGGGCAGCCCTGGTCTTCCTGGCCGGGGTTGGGATTCCCCCGCTCCCGGCCGGGAGTGGGAGCGATCAATTACGGGCATCACCAGCTCGTTTAACCAGACGGGCTTTTAGCAGTGAATTAGGGCGAGTGTGCGGCCAGCAAAGCATGAGCAATGCCTCTGATCCCTCGGGCTAATCCCGGCAATAATGCATATTTACTGACAGGGCTCTCTGCAGCAAGGAGCAACTCCCATTAATCCCATTTATCCACTTATCTGGGGAGCAGATATCAGGGCAAACGACTCTGAGCGAGTCCACGGCCATAAATCAGCATTTTTTTCCTAAGAGCCAGCAGAAGGACGGGCCTGGCACAGCAGCTCCACACCTGGAGGAGAAATCACTCAATTCAGAGCTGAGAGGACACAGCAGACCTTGCACTGGGTTTTAGTCAAGTTCCTTCTTCTCCTGCCACTCCAGCACCAGGCTCTGAGTTAAAAATATTAACTTTGCTGTGCTTTAGCAGAGGGCCACACTCCATCCCCATTGCTTCTAGGAAATTACTGTAAATTCTTATTACTGCTCATGATCCCTCACAATCAAATCACTTCTCATTCTCTCTGAGCTGAACGACTTCAGTGCTTGTGGTGCCCCTCTTGTTCTGGTTAATTATTTCTTTTCTCACTTCCAAGAATGAATAGACAGGCAGCAAGTGGATGGGAAAAGAAAAAGACAAATAATTTTAAAACCTCACAAAAATTTGTCGTGGT
The DNA here is from genome assembly GCA_037834095.1 of Argya squamiceps. Classification (NCBI taxonomy): domain Eukaryota; kingdom Metazoa; phylum Chordata; class Aves; order Passeriformes; family Leiothrichidae; genus Argya; species Argya squamiceps. The sequence continues at coordinate 20,585,708 of JBBMKD010000013.1, read as the reverse complement.
TGAAAGGTATTTGCTTTCTTTGCATGAAAGGTGACTTTAAATTTCAGCAGAGAAAAGTGATTTCTGCTCGTAATTAAATTCTTAGATTGAGTCTGCATCCAAGTTTGTGTTCCATAAACAGGAAGGCAATTAATGAAATTAATGATTGGCATCAATGCAAGGGTTGGGACTCGAGGATTTTTAAGGTTCCTTCCAACCCAAACCTTTCTTTGATCCCTGCTATTTGTCTCCTTCTTCTTGCAAGTCCACCTGAGAGAAGAACAGTGTGTTCTGAGGAGGAGGCACCTGTTTGGGTCAAAAAAATGCCTTTTTATGAACATGGATTTGCAGTCCCAGCCCGCTGCTGCTCTGTATCTGCAGTTCCCATCATATATTGGAAGATTCATTAAGGAGAGATGGGAAAGGCAGAGCCAGGCTCTGGGATGCATTAAAAAGCCTCTCTGCTATTTCAGCGAGGTGAAAAGCACCTGGATGGATTGGTTTCCATTAGAAGGAGAGAAAACAATCCTTCAGAAATAATCCTTCTCTAATGGTGGTGCTGCTGGAGACAGCTGAGAGCTCCTTTGCTCCTCCACTCTGGTAAAACTCCCTCTGGAGGAGGAGTCAGATTTTTGTTGGGAACGTGGACAAGGGACACAAATGTCAGGGTGAGCTCAGAGCTGTCCCTCCCCAGCCGTGCCCGGGGTGCTCTCTGCTCAAAAATCTGTGTACAGCTCACTCCCTGTTATTCACAGCCCCATTTATCATCCTTTCCCGAGTTTTTCCTTCCTCTGGCACTGCAGTGCTGCCTGGGGATGGAGAGCCCAGGTTTGCTGGGAGCTCTCTGGCAGTTTTTGAGCTCTTAAACCCAAATCAGGGGAGCATTTACCAGGCTGCATTTCACTCTGAACTGCATTCCTGGGTCGTGTTCACACATTGGGATCTCCTTGACCTTCCCAAAGTGCCAGAGGTGCCAGATGTGTAACAGGAATGCTTCTGCCAATGCTCCAACTTCCCTCTAGGATGCTGCTTGGGCTGCTGGAGCAAGCTGTGCCAGCCCCTGTGGCAGCTCTGGGAAGGTGTGCCACCAAAATCCCTGGAAGAGGTGCAGCTCCAGGTCCTGGAGCACAGGAAAAGCTGCAGAAGGGTGAGAAAAGCCCTTCCCCAGCTGCAGAGCAGCTTTGTGGGGATCACTGGATCAGTCTGGGGGACATCACTGCACCTTAGCTGATCGCCCAGCTCAATCTCCCTGCCAGGAGGGAGGAGTTTGGGGGGTAGAATTCACTGGTGTGGGAAGAGAACTCCTGGAATGGGCAGTGTGAGTCCCCCTGGAAGAGTTTCCATCACCTCTTGCTGAAGGAGGCTGGATATTATGCAGGATACACATTATACACATGATGTATTTTATACATTATTTATATGTTATTATAAAGAAGTGGCAGTGGTTGAGGGAGGTGATTCTCATGCTCTGCCCTGCTCTGCTCTGGTGGGGCCCCACCTGCAGAGCTGCCCCAGCCCTGGGGTCCCCAACATCAGAAGGGTGTTGGAGCTGCTGGAATGAGTCCAGAGGAGGCCACAGAAATGTTCTAAGGGCTGGAGCTCCTCTGCTCTGCACCCAGGCTGGGAAAGCTGGGAGGGTTCACCTGGAGAAGGGAAGGATCCAGGGAAACATCACAGCACTTTCCAGTGCATAAAGGAGCTCCAAGAAAGCTGGAGAGGGACTGGGGACAAGGGAAGGAGGGACAGGAGAAGGGGGAATGGCTTTAAGCTGGAAAAGAGGAGGTTTAGATGGGATAAAGGGAAGGAATTCTTGGCTGTGAGGGTGGTGGGGCCCTGGCACAGGGTGCCCAGAGAAGCTGTGGCTGCCCCTGGATCCCTGGAAGTGTCCAAGGTCAGGCTGGATGGGGCTTTGAACCTCATCCCATCTCCTCCTGTGCAGCTTTTCCAGCCCTCTCCCACTGCTCAGCCCTCATGCCTCTGCCCTCTTTCCTTTTTCCCATCCTTTCACTGCATTTCCTCCTTGGGTAGAGCCCAGATTTGGAGGTTTCAGCTTCCAGTCACCAAAAAAGAGCTACAGGGATGGAGGAACCTGGCTTTTCCAGGAACTCTTGGCTGGGACTAAGTTTGGATGTGTTTCCAAGAGGCCACCATTGTCCTCACCTGCTCTGTCAAACAGTCAAGGCTTTTTTTCTTTTCCTGGGAGCACAGAAATCCCTCAAGGTGCTAAAACTGCTTTAATGTGAGAGGAGAAAAGAAGAGTTTGGAAAAAGAAGAGTTTGCTTCCTTCCTGTTTGAAGGGAAGCTGAACCCTGTTAGACAGCAGCCAAGGAAGTTTCAGCCCCAGGAATTAAAATCTGGAAAATGATAAGCAGGGTTGTGTTTTGATTTAAGGAGATCCTGTCAGGAAACTGTAAATTGAAGCTGGCTTTGCTCTGCCTATTAGAGAACAGTAATAATTGTGTGTCATATATGTGCTCTCACCTGCTTCTTCTCCCCCAGAAAAAGCATTTAAAATCAATTCTTATGAAGAAACATTCCGAAAGGAAGAATGCTGAATTTATTATTATATATTATTCATATCATGACAACACCCAAAGTTTTCTCAGCACTGAGCAGAAAGAGAGAAGATAAAGCCTCTGGCCCAAAGAGACTTTGAAATAAATGGAAATAAGGTTTGGATCTGCCTCTGTGTGTGTGTGTGCATGGAAAGTTTTTAAGTATTACTGAAGAAAGTGTGGGGGAAAAATTGAATTATACATCAGCTTCTTCACCACCAGGAAAAAAAAATGGGCACGTCTCTGCACTCTTGATAACATTTTAATAATTTACAACCTCAAATTTCACCCTGGGAGTGACTTTCAGGAGGAGGGAGGAATCCTGTGGCTGTAAACACAGCTGGAATGGAATGGAAAGTCATGGATCTTCTGTCCAGGGAAGAGGGATGGCAGGAGGAGAGGGGGAAAGGCTTGTGCTGAGTGGGGAGATGGGAATTCTCTCTGGGGTCCCTCCCTGGGGACCTTGGAGGGGACAGTGGGTGTGGGGCAGAGCTTTTATACCCCTGGCCACTGCTTGGAGTAAATCCTCATTGCCGTCCTCAGATTCTCCAAATGCCCTTGGAGTAATCTGGGCCAGTGGAAGGTGTCCCTCTGGTGGGATGGGATGCTCTGAAGCTCCTTTCCAAGCCAAACCACCCTGGGATTCTGTGAAAACAGACAAACTCCTCCCTGCCTTCCCTTGTGGCAGTTTTTCCCTGTGCCAAAGCACCAGGATTTCACATCCTCTGGTGATTCCACCGTCCTGAGCACAGCAGAAGCACCAGGAATGCTGCCAGGGGTGTCTGTCCAAGCAGCATTTCCTGCACCCACAAGGTCTGGATGTCCCAAAACTGCTGGTGGGAGACACAGCAGTTGGAGTTTGTCTGTCCATCCCATGCCTGGTGCCTGTTTTCCCAACAGCTGCAGCAGGAGGAGGCAGAATCCAGGATTGCTGAGGTGTCCAGGAGGGGTTATGGATGAACACCTTGATGTCACACACAGGGATGTCACAGTGCACATGCAGAGCTGTGCTCCACCTCAGCCCATCCCAGACCTGCCTGACCTCCCCCAGCTCCATGCTGGGTCACCTGGGCACAGAGCTGGGGATCTGGGAATTCCAGAGCAGCCCTGCCCTGCTGCAGGAACGGGATCAGTGCCACACCCAGGGTGGGCACTGCTGGGGGACCAGCAGCTGGAAGGGCCCAGAAATGTGGGGATCACGTGTAGTGATGCATTCCCCACGCCCCCAGCAGGTGTTTCCAAATAGGGAAAGAGTTTCAGTTCACCTTTAGACATTTTAGGAAGTTTAGCTGGAAAATTCTGGTTTTCTCATTGTAATTGGCTCAATGCCAGCACAGGAGCATGGATTTGGGATTGAAGTGTGTAACTCAAAGCCTCTTGAAGATCTCATTGGGCCAAGAACCAAAGACCCCACCTAAACTATTAAGTACTAAAGAGAAAGAACAAAGAAACTCCACACTTTTCAAGGCATTTTAGCAAGTAGGAGACTTGTCTCTATACTATGTTCAGCTTTGTCTTTGTTTTTGTATTATTTTCCTTCTTTATTAAAACCTTTTTGATTTTTCAAGACACACTCAAGCATGCCATCTCACTAATTAATTATAGCCTCTTCTCTGCCGAGGGCTGGACCCTCAGAGGTTATGGGTAAAAACCATAATCATGGCTTTCCCACATTCCTGGGGAATCTGGAGTCAGCAGGGGGAAAACGGTGACAAAAATTGTGCCCTGAGCTCCCCCTGGGGCTGCCTGCAGTGCCAGCACCGGGGACAGGGACAGCAGCCTGGGGAATCTCTCTGGGATGACTGCTCCCTGATTTTTGCTGCTCCCCAAACTGCTTTTGTGTGAATTCCTCCACCCCATGGCAGGATCTGCATTTCTCTTTGCCAGGTAGTGCTGCTGTGATCAGTGGGAGTGGTGCAGGAAAACCTCTCCCTGTTTCCCATCTCCTTCACTGCCTCTGCTCCTGGCTGCTTTCCTCCTTGGGGTATTTTGTTGTTCAAAATAGGATCTAGGGATCCAAAATAAGATTTGGGGGATCTAGAGAGGATTTCCAGCTGTATCAGGGGACCCAGGCAGGGTCTGGGGGATGTGGCAGCAGGGTTTGGGGAGCCAGCTGGTGGCACAGCCAGGGGACAGGGACACCAAAAATTCACTGACGTTGTCTTGCCTGATCAGCTGCAAGAGGGCAGCCAGATGTCCCTCATCTCCCAGAATCATTCCCTTGGAGAGCAGGTAGAGGGTGTTCCTGCTCAGAGAAGGCTTGGCTATACAATCCCTCCTCCAAAAGCCACCTTGGCAGCAGGAGTGGGAAGCTGGGGCCTCTGCTCTCCATTAAAATGGAATTTTGAGCACTAATATGAGAAGAGGTCACCCTGAAAGCTCCCTGTCCTTAGCACCTCCTCCTGCCTGCTCCTGGAGCATCCCTGGAGTGTTTCCAGCACACACAGGAGGCTGCTCAGGTCTTTGTGTGGTGAAACCCATTGTCCCACACTTTGTTTTCCCAAGGAGGACAAGGAAAAGCTTCCCTTGGGCAAGGTTCCCAGGGCAAGCTCAGCTTTGGGGCTACCAAATGTCACCCTGATCTTTTTCAGCTTTTTGATGTTTGCATTTTTGCAGTGGCGTTTCTTACAGATTGTCACATAAACAAAGTGATTGTTTATCATTCCTCTCTGGAGGAGGGACAATTGGTAGAACTTCTAGTTTGACCAGTGTGCTCAGAGAGGTGTTAACCTCATTGTCCAATCTCTGGTCATTGTCCAAAATCTATATAAACCAAAGTTGAAAAATAAACTTCCCTCTTGTTTTGCCCTGACGACTGACTGTGTGCGTGTCCTTCATTTCATGTCCTAAAACAACAACCAAACCCCAACAGCCTGGCTAAAAAAAAAACCAAAACAGGGTCCAAATAATTCATTAATGACATATATTACTTCATTAACAGCATCCCTCGGGGTGGTGCTGGTTGTCCACACCTTGTTCTGCCCTGTGGAAAAGGTGTTGGCTGCATCCATGGGAAGGTTTGTCTATGGACAGCCCGGGGGCTCCTCCTGCTCATCCCTGCCCCACCCAGCTCGGGATGTCCAGGGCTCGGGCTCTGGAGGCCACTAGATGTCAGGGTTACTCCGTGCAGCCCTGACACTCGCCAGATGTGGCACAGCTGGCTTGACCTGCAGGTCCCCTGTGTGTCCCTCAGGGCAGGCCAGGGCTCAGCACAGCCTGGAATCAGAGGAAAAACCAGGAGGAAGCAGGGTGAAGACTGTTCACTGTCTCCCTCTGGAATGACAGCCACAGGTTGGTTTGTCCAGGGAATTTCTGACTTTGCAGGAAAAAAACACCTCCAGAGTCATGGTGATGCCTTGGGAAGGCTGAGCTGGAACAGGGACTGCACAGAGCTGGAGAATAAAGTATTTATTGAAGGTATTTATTAAAAGGCCTCCAGGATATGCCTTGGGCAGGACAAGAGCCTGACCAGGGCTACACTCAAGGTGGGAATGGTCACAAAATTGTTGACTGGTCACAAGGTCTCACACTTTTATAAGTTTTGGCCTATTTACATATTGGGGTTTAATTGTCCAATTACAGCTCCTGGTTGTGAGGTCTGTTCCTTCTTGTTCCTCCCTTCAGCCACCTTTGTTTGTGCTTTTGGGCCTGAAAGTTGTCCTTGGTGCCCAGCAGGAAAAGGATTTGTTTCGTCTCCCTGCTCTGTGCAGAGCTGACTGACACTGAATGTTTTTCAGAACTGCACCCCTGGGCAGCACAGAACCTGAAAAACATGAAAGCTGAAACTTAAGGCATCATTTTGCCCCTTTAGAGGCTTGTCAAGGCCCCTTCCTTATCGAGTCTTTATTCTAAAGATCTACTAACAATAGGTATTCAATAACAAATAAGTATCTAACAATAGTAAATAGCTAACAATAATAAACAAGTGTCTTCACACCTGGGTGTTGGTGGTCACCCAGCCAGAAATGTGCATGGACAGCCTGAGTGGGTTTGGAATTCCTGCTGGACACAGGTCAAGGCATCACCTGAACCCCCCACACCTGCACTGACCATGAGTGTGGCCAACAGTGACCCCTGAGTCCCCCTGTCCCACTTGGAAACCCATTTTAATCCAATATAATTTAGCCTTGACAATCACCTTCTTCTTTAAAACCGTCAGCATCCAGATTTTGGTGGGAAAAAAAAAGTAGGAAATGGTCCTGTTTTAACAGAAAGTGTGAAAAAGGTTCAGATTTTGCAAAGACCCCAAGGTTTTCTTTAGATTAAAAAATATTCAGCTGAAACTCCCCAATTTTCTGAAGCATGCCAGTTGTTTATTACATTTATTCTAATATTGAATGCTGAGTTCACATTATAGCTAAGGATTATTAACAACTCATTTTAATGTATAAGGAATTGAAGGAAGTTATTTCATTATAAACAGGGGAATGTGGCATCTTAAATAAGAATTAAGAAGGGGAAATGACTTCCCACTGCCATAGGTCAGGGTTAGATGGGATGTTGGGAAGGAGTGTGAGGGTGGGGAGGCCCTGGCACAGGTTGCCCAGAGAAGCTGTGGCTGCCCCATGCCCAAAAGTGTTCCAGGGCAGGTTTGGACAAGGCTTGGAGCAACCTGGGATGATGGGAGGTGTCCCTGCCCATGGCAAGGGGTGGAGCTGGATGAGTTTTAAGGTTCCTTCCAACCCAAACCATGCTGGGACTCAATGAAAAGACAGAAATGGGGTCTCTGAGCACTGGCAGGTCAGATGCTCGGCAGGTTGGTGACCCTGTTTCTCCCCAGAAACTCTGGAAAGTGGTACCAGAGTCTCTGTCTTTGCTGCCCCACCCAAAGGCCCATGGTGATCTGTGGGAGAGCACAGCAAAGCTGGGAAGTGCAGCTCTGTGTCCCTTCCCAACCCTCTCCAGCCAGAGCTGTAACTGTGGCCTTCTGACCATCCATTTAATCCTTGAGCTTTTCCCATCTCTTCCATCCCTGGGCTGAGCAACTTTCCGTGGTGACAACTCCCACTAGCTAATTATGCCCTACATGAAAATTTATTTTCCTTCATCAGTGTGAATTTTCTGCCTTTATGGGAAAATGGGTTATTTATTAAGAGTTAAAAAAAAACCCCAAACCTCGATGGTTTTTTGTAGTTAGAGCTTCTCAAATCCCCTTCTCAACAAAGGAATCAACAATTACAGCTGGCTCTGGGTTCCATCACCACTTAGCCATGATGGATCTGCAATTCCATAGTTTTCATTAGAGCAAATAGGCACCCAAGTCCATCAATAAACCATATGATGTGCAAGGATACTGATAACAGCAGCCTATTAGATTCATTAGTGCTAATCAGGAGGGAGGCATCGATGGCAGCCCGTTGATAATGCTCACTTAAAGAACTGCTGTGGAGGGTGAGTGATTTCAGTGCTGTGGGAGCACTGGAAAGGCTCTGGGAGCAAATGTCAAACCTGCCTCATTCCCTGGAAAAGGAGGGGAAAACCTGCAGATGAGATCATACAGTGAACTTTTTAATCAATTATGAGGGCACAGAATGGCAGCAGGTGAGGAACAGAGGGAAGGGAAGGGAAGGGAAGGGAAGGGAAGGGAAGGGAAGGGAAGGGAAGGGAAGGGAAGGGAAGGGAA
>JBBMKD010000013.1:20543991-20569168 GCA_037834095.1 Argya squamiceps | reverse complement strand
CCACTGGACCCTTCTACAGGATCATCTCTGCTCCAACAGAACCACATCTGTCACTGCAGGAGGACTTGACTGGACTGCCACCAACACCCTGACCAACAGTGTCAGGTCAGATTCTGACTCTGTCAGGGTTTTTCTTTTTTGTTCATTTGCTTTTTTGCACTACTACATTTTTAATATTCCTAGTAAAGAACTGTTATTCCGATTTGCATATCTTTGCCTGAGAGCCCCTTGATTTCAAATTTATAATAATTCAGAGGGAGCAGGTTTACATTCTCCATTCCAAGGGAGGCTCTGGTTTTTCCCTGGCAGACACCTGTCTTTCCAAACCAAGACAGTCTGGCATTATCCTCATGGCATCCCTGGCTGGTGGCATCCTCTGTGGATGTGACTGAACGTGCCAAATCCTCGCTGCTCCTGCTTTAGGGCTTGCATGTGCTGTTTAGCCTGAAGGTACAGAGCACATAATCAACTGAAATCAGTGTTTGGAGGCAGTGCTGGGCTGTTTTTATGAAAGCTCCTTGTTGCCATGAAACCCCACATTTTGGGTTGTGAGGAGTGTAAATATGGGAGTAGACTCCTATTTCATATCCCACACTTCAGCTGGAATGATTTGCCATCATTTCAATTAAATCCATTTAAAGAAAATCCATGCCAGTCGTATTTCATTACAAAACATCACCAATGAGAACAGGAGGGTACAGGAAATCAAAATCCGTCATTCTTTCCTCAGGAATGACAAGTCCAACAAGGTGGAAGGGCAGAGTGGAGGATCCTTAAAGTCCCTTCCAATGTAAACCATCTGAGGATTTAATGAAGTTTATTGATAACTTCTCTCACATGGCTTTAGGGGAGATTTGCAGACTCCTGGAAATGCCAGGGTTTTTTTGGGAATACTCATGCCAAGTACCCCAAAAGTTATGTGTAGAAATTTATTTCTATGTTTGTAGAATTTTATTTCTACAAATAAATTTTGAAAGTTACTTGTAGATTTTTAAAAGTGCATAAAATATCAGGATTATCCACTGAGGATGGCAGAGTCTTTAGTGAAGCAGTTCGTTATCTCCCTACACCCCCACCTTGGTCTCTCACCTGGCTTCCCTGGAAAACCACCTCCTTCACCCCAACATCATCTTTCTCTCCTCTGAAGGACCCTTAAGGTCCCACCTCTCCCCAGTTTCAAGGAGGCTTGCTCAGGTTTTTGCTAAATCTGAACATTCACAAGCCTTGTTCACGTTATTTGTGCAGATTCTGGCCCAGATCCCAGAACTGGTCATTTTTTTTCTGCAGTGCTCTGTGGACAAGGGCTGGTGGAGTTATCCCTTCAATCCTGACTCAGTTTTGAGGGCTCAGAGGTAGGGAATGAGGTAGAGCTGGAACCTGGCCTGGCTTTGAGCTGACCTGGGGTACCTTGTGGGCAGAAAAGGACCTTGGGTGGGTGGTTCCAGCTGCCCACAGAGATGGCCAGGGACATTTGAAGGAGCATCCACCTCAGGGCTGGTGAAAGTCACTTTGTAATTCCTCTGTGTTATCTTCCAATCCTGTGTGGACACCCCAGATATATTCAGATACCTCCCACAGTACTGGGACACATGGTTTAGGGTGGAATATCATGGAATTATGGAATGATTTGGGTTGGAAGGGACCTAAAAGCCTACCTGATTCCAATCCCTGCCATGGTCAAGGACACCTTCCACTAGAGGATTTGATAGGCCAGAGGAGTTCTTCCATGTGCTCCTCCTACACATGGAAAGGCATGGAAAACTGAATATCCAGAAAAATTCATAGCAGGCTTTAACTGGAGCTTTGTGCCCAGGAGCTCCTGTCTCACCTCCTGGGAGAACTCCTCCTCCCCAGCTGTCCTTTCCTTGTCCACCTTCCTGAAAGGATTCTGTCTCCAGGCACTCCTGAGTCATTGAAACCTGGGCAAAGCTATTTCTCGGGATGGGATGGGATGGGGAGGAAGAATGTGCTGGGTGCTGGAGCGTTTTGTGCCGTGGCTGGGAGCCAAAGGCAATTAGCAGCCGACATGAATCTCTGCTGCTCGCCACTCAGCCATGTGCAAATGGCACTTCTTGTCCTGTGGGTTAAGGGATGGCAGTTTAGGCTGTCAGGCCGTGCTCAAGTTTGCTGATTGAAGGGGTTTGGGGCTGTGCTATTACGAAAACGATGTTTGGAAAAAGTGCTCTTAATCCCTGTTTTATGAGGCACGCGCCGGGGAAAGGCAGAGCCATTTCTTCCTGGAGAAGTAGCAGAATCAGCAGCCAGAGACAGGAACGCATTTGTCCCCGCCAGTCTGAACAAAGTCAAAGTGGAAACTACAAACAAAGGTGTTTATGAACTTCTGAGGGCTCCTGTGGATGATGTTGGGCCTCCACCAGGGCTGGAATAACAGCTCGGTGGGGTTTGTTTTCCCTCCTGCCGCAGCGCCGTTTCGTTCCCTCTCAGTCTTCCTTTCTCCCCCTCTGTAACCCAGGGATGTGGTTTTGTGCTGTCATTTGTCCAAGGCTGTTGGCTGTTGGAGATGCTGTGTCCTGTGGCGAGGGGCAGAGGAGGGGTCAGGGATCAGATGCATCTGCACCCCCAAAACTGTGCACGAGTTGGCTTTTAATTGTGGTGGAGAGAAGTTTTCTGCTTGGCTTTTCCTTGTTTAAGAGACCCCGGCCCATATTCCACTCCTAACTTGTTCCCAAAACACTCACACTCCACATGACCCCTTGGCCTCAGTGCTGTGGGATGGGGATTTGGCCTGGACCCATTAAATTAACCTGGGCAGGGCTCCAGGTACAGGGGATTTGCTTTGGCTCCCAGAAGAAGCTGCACTTGTGCTCTTTGTGTTTTGACAAAGGACTCTGTGCATTATTTTGAGGTCCCCATCCCCTCCTTCCGCTCTCTGCAGGCCTTGGACCTGTTGCTTTGTGCTTTTGGGTGTTTTGCCCCCCAGGCCCTGCCCTCCATCCACTCAAACTCCTGTAACTCTTCAGATTTTGCAGACATAAATCTTATGGGACACGCCTTTCTCATCTCAGCCAGTTTTAACCTCAGCTGCTGGAAGAAATGAGTCTCCAAAATACCAAACCTCCTAAAACACTCTGAGGTAGGAGAGAGAAAGAGACACTTAAGTAATATCCTCATGGAGAGGGGGGAGTCAAGCTTGCAGGTCGTTCACCCCTCAACTCCTCCACCTGAAGCAATGCACATCATTCAGGCATTGCTGAGAGGCACAAAAAAAGTCACTTTGGTAAGAAACCCACTTTTTTCCCCAAGCCATGACGATGCACAAGAGGCAAATACATCCCCAAATGCCTGGGAAAAGCTGTGTGGGAAATCAGCCAGTGGGAAAGCAGAAAAAAAAAAAAAAAGGGCCCAGGAAATCAAACCTTTTGAAGCTTGGGGATTTTCAAGCCCCCTCCTAATTTTCTCCAGTCTTTGGAGTAAGGTAATGAGCAGCAGGGAGAAATGAATCACCACCTTGGGATGCAGATGGGCCGAGGAAGAGGAGTCATTTGAGTTGGGTCTATCCCCTAAAGGTTAATTCCTACCTGTTACCTTGCTCTAATTGTTTTCCTTAGTCTGCTGATGGATCTGCCTCACTGAAGGACATAAAACACTTCCTTCCTTCCAGGAACAAAAGCTGTTAAGAGCGGAGGTGAGAAATGAAGATGTGGCTTGGCTTTCATGGCTTCCATAAAGCTTTTTTAGCACAGGGTGGGGAATTCCAGCAGCACCCCAAAGGGTTGGCAGCAAACATCAGGATGTGAGGAAATAAATAAATTGAGGAAAGGCACCAGACTGTGGTTCCTTCCCCTCAGCCCTTGCTCCAGAGGTGGGTTTGGGTTTATTTCTGCCCTCTCTGGGTGGCTGTGATGGGCCAGGGATGCCCAGGAGAAAGGAGACCTCCCACTCTGACCTGGGAATACCTTGAATAGTGAAGGGTTCCTATCTGGGGATTTTGACACTTCCACAAGCTTCTATTCAAGGCTTTCGTGACAAAAATACAATGATTTCAGGGAAAGGGAAAGTCAGAACTAAACTGAGAGCAAAATCAACCCCAAGTGTTTTTACCTCATGGAAATGAAACATTTTGATATTGTCAAAACAAACCGAGAAAGTTGAAACAATCTGTTTTGATACTTTCCAGTCGAAATCAACACGTTTCCTTCAAAATGTTTTGATTTCAGTCCGACTACATTTTCCTATGGGGGAAGAAACTCCTCAGCATTCTCCTGAGACGTTTCTGCCTGGATTTGGTGCTGGATTTACCACAAGAAGCTTGGAGCAGGTCTGGAGGGATGATTAGGGAGAGAGGCATTGTCAGATTGAATATGGAAAATGCATCCATTATTGCTGTATCATGATGGAAAAGGAGGAAGAGGCATCCCAGTGTATTCCAAAAGACCAGGAGAGTGACCCTAGGGAAAAAAGGACGATGGTGGCATCTCAGCCTCTTTGACCTTCCCATGGGAAGGGGCCTGCAGAAGCCAGAGACACTGAATTCTGTGCAGGGGTAACAGGATGAGGTGAAGGATGCTTAAGGGGCACCAGAGCAGGAATTTGCAGAGGTAAATTACTTCAAATGTAGAAAAAAAGAGAAGAAGGAATCAGAGGAATTTGTCACCAAACTGTTTTGGATCTTATGGAAAGACAAGGAAGGACTGAAGAAGGAAATGGAATTGTGATTACAGTAACTGAATTAATTTCCCGAGGATAAAAATGCAGCCCATGCTGAGGGTGCCTGGGCTTTTAACCTCATCCCTCCTTTGTAAGCAGACCACTCCTTGAGGGAGGGAAAAGCTCCTGGGATCGGTATCTGAGGGATTGGCCAGGTGGTGACTGGTCAGTGCTGAGCCACGGCCACCACCAGCCCTGTCACCAGCACCAAACCCCAACTGCCACCACCAAATGCTGCAGGGGAAGGTCCCAAACCTTGGTCACAGCTAAAACCCAGCCAAAGACTGAGGAGCAGCTCCTGCTCCCCTGTCTATCCACAGGCCTGTGGGGTCAGCAAAACCCCCAGGAGAGCTCAGTGGGCTGTAAATCCATCCAAACCCTCTGGATGTGACCCCAAACACCAGGAGTGTGGGTTCCCTGTCCTGCTGCTGCAGCCTCACGTTCAGAACCATCTCCCCCCTCCCTCCCCGGCTGCTTCACTCAGAACAAAAGGCCAAGTTTCCTGTGCTTTCCTTTCAACTCCTCCTTTTGACAGAGCAGACCCTCCTCCCCAAAATTCCTGGCACGTGGCTGCCTGATGCTCCTGGAGACAGGCATGCACTTCATGCCCTTCCTGCTCTGTCGTTATCTCCTCATCTCCTGATGGCATAAACCAGAGAATTCCTGTTTGGAGTGCTTGGCTCACCCATATTCCTGCAGGAAAGAGGATTTTAATGTTGTGTTCAACAAGCAGTAATGATCCAGCTGCTCTGGGGTCACAGATTCAAACCATCCCCACGTGGTGCAGTAAGGAACATTATTATCTCCACAGCAAGGTCAGACCTCTTCCCTGTGTTAATTAATCAGTAAAATTAAGCAGTTTGTTCGCTGCTATCAGTCCCTGGAAAAGCAGGTCACTTATTGAATGAAGCAGGGAGCCAGCTGGAGTCTGGCACGAGCCATGAAGATCTGTCAGGACCTCTCAGGCTCAGTTTGGGGCACTGTCCTGACTCTTTCAGCCTGGTATTTCCCTTCAGGGATGGGATGCAATGCTGGGAAGGAGGAATTAGCCAGAGCCTTGAAGGTCTCATCCACACACAAGCCAAGTCTATAGAAGGAGCCCTGTGGATAGACTTTGAATCAGAGTGCAGGTGTTGCTTGAAATCATGGAATGGTTTGGGTGGGAAGGATCTTAAAACCACCCAGTGCCACTCCCTACCATGGGCAGGGACACCTTCCACTGTCCCAGGTTGCTCCAAGCCCCATCCAGCCTGGCCTTGGACACTTCCAGGGATCCAGGGGCAGCCACAGCTTCTCTGGGCACCCTGTGCCAGGGCCTGCCCACCCTCACAGGGAACAATTTCCTTCTCAATATCCCATCTAAATCAAAATGGTGGGATTAGCTTTGGCAGGACAGATCAGGGACCAGGTCTAGCAGGGAGAAACAATTCTCTTGTGAGAGCTGGGGCTCCCACTGGGCTGGGATTCCTTGGGCTGGAAGTGGCGTCTCCAGGGAAATCTTCCACCAGGACTCAGACAGCCCTTGCTGAAAGCAGAGTCTATGACAGTTTTCATCATTTCCTAAAATGGGAAAAAGAATTAAAACTCTCCTTTGGTTGGATGACTCCCTCTCTGAGCACCATTAACTTTATTGACTCGACTCCAGGAGTACCAAGGGAGTGAAGCTCTCCTGGAGACACCTTAAACACCACCCAGTGACACCCCCTGCCATGGGCAGGGACACCTCCCACTGTCCCAGGGGGCTCCAACCCCTGTCCCACCTGGCCTGGAACAATTCCAGGGGGATGGGGCAGCCACAGCTTCTCTGGGCAACTTCTGCAACCCTCACAGAGAAGAATTCCTTCCTAATATCCCATTTAACCCTGCTCTCTGGAAGTGGGAAGACATTCCCCTTGTCCTGGCACTCCAGACCCTTGGAAATCATCTGTCTCCATGTCTCCTGTTGGCTCCTTCAGGTACTGGAAGGGCACAATGAGGTCACCCCAAAGCTTCTCCAGGTGAACAATCCCAACTCTCCCAGCCTTTCCTCCCAGCAGAGCTGCTCCATCCCTCTGATCACCCTGGAGCCTCCTCTGGACTCTCTCCAGCAGCTCCACACTGAAGGATGTAAATGATGTGTCCCAGTGAACTCCACCTTGAGGCTTTGAGCACAGCAGGATCCAGCTCCTGTCCCCACCTAGGCTCTGTGTGACCACCCTGACTGCAGAGCAGCTCCTCTCCCCGGGAGCACTTTGCCTTCCTGCCAACTTCCCTGGAATGGCTGGGGTGGGAGGGAGACATTTCCCCCCCTGGAAAGAGGGAGCAGGTGGGAATATGTGACCCAGGACATCAGAGAGGAGCTGCCCTCGGTGAACACTGAGCAGGATGGTGCCTTTTCCTGATCAGATAGCAGGAAAAAAGGATTTAATAATCCAACCTGTTCCTACTTCACCAAGCCCCACTCAGGCAGAGTTTGTCTGTGCTGTAGACCTTGACCTCCTGTCCTGACCATGGGGACAAGGGGAGGCAAAGCCAAGAGAAGGAGTGGGGAGGGACAAAACTGCCAAATGCTGTGGAGGGGTTGATTCACAAAATGAAATTAATAGAGATAATCAGTGACCTAGTTTGTGAAGGGTCACCAAGGGATCACCAGGGGCCTGTGGGCAGCATCTCCTCAGGACACTGTGGCTGAGAGCTCAGGTTTGCTCCAGCTGGACACGCTGGCCTCCAGGCTGGGGGGATAATGGAATCTCTTCAAATCCTCTTCTTCAGGCAGGAAGGAGGGAAAGGGTCTGCAAACAGGGGGTACAACATGGCCTTGGCACAGCCCTTGTGCCAACCACGCCTCCCTGCCCACTGAAGCAGCTTCCAGAGGCTGGGAGAGCCAGGACTGGGCAGCAAACTGCAGACTGGGGTGGAAGCACTCTCCTGGGATGGCACAAGCCTGGCCCTGGGTGAGGCTTTGCTGAGCTTTCCATTGAGCTTTGTCTGTTCTGGCTCAGACCTGACAATGTCCAAGAGCCAGCTTTGATTTCTCTGGGCTTTTATAACTCAGCTCTGAATGACAGCAGAGATACATCCTCATACAGCCAGATGGAAAAACATCCTGATTCCATCCAAAACACTCCAGAAGGGATAAAAAAGGATTTTGCCCCTTTTGTTTTCCCAGGGTCATGCTACAACTTACACTACTTTCATTTCCAAAGTCTGTTTTTTCCCCCAAAGTGACAGTTGTGGTTGGGTTTTTCCCATCCACCCTCTCCCCACATTTTCAGGTTTAATTTATTTGGTTTCAAACCAGAATATATCCACCTGGACATCAAACTGAATTCCACTGAATCTCCTGGACACAAAAACCCAGTTTGTTGATGGCATGAGGGGCACCACAGACTGACTCTCGTGGTGGGTTTTGCAATCCATCCTCTCCCCACATTTTCAGATTTAATGTACTCGATTTCAAACCAGAAGATAACCATGAGAACACAGGCTGGGCCACCAAACTGAATTTTATTTAACCTCCTAATACAAAAAAAACCCCAGCTCATTGACAGCACAAGGAGCAGTGGATTATTGCCCTGGCTTGATGCTCCAGATATGGTCCCTTTTATCAGAAAATTCCAGCAGTTCTCCAGCGATTCCCACGTCTGCAGCACCACAAGGTGACTGCATCCCTCCCAGTTAGATAACAATTATTGGCAGATATAAATAGAGGTTTTCAGCAGCAATATTGTTTAGTATGCTAAATGTTGCCTTAATTTGCTGGTTCAATTGGAAGTGAATTCCTGTCATGCACAGAGCAAAATAGATCAATTATATTACTGCTAATTATTGTTATTATTTTAAACTGTGCTTCTCCAGCAGATTTAACAAATTTGTCAATCCAGCTCGTTCACCTTCTCGAAACAGAACCTGGCAGCCTTGCATGCAAATTAGCCCGGATTTTCAACAATAATTGCAACTCTTTTGTAATTATCTCACCCTAGACACTCTCCATTTATCACTTGTAGGCCTAAAGGCTCCAACATTTTCATCTTCCCAAAGTATCGATACGTCGCCCTGTATGTTACGAACAAAAAAATTGCATTTTGCAGCAATCCTCGCTGTCAGGGGCAAAATAAATGGGACCAAATATCAATATTTGGGGAGAAAACATATTTACAAGCTGGTCAGAAATGTCTTGCTGGAAAAACCCAGCTTTTCCAGCAATATTTGAAAGCAATATGTTAAAAATATCAGCAAATATCTTCATGTTCCCCCGGCTCTGATAAATAGCCTTTTAGATCTGTGTTTCTAGCCCCAAAATAAAAGTTCAAAGCCCATAAACTACATGACACCTTTCCTGCCTGCCTCTAACTGCATCTTTTCTCCATCAGGATGCCTTTATCAGAAGGTCATAAATCACTGGCATTCCCATTAGGAAGCAGTGAGTGGGATAGGGCAGGTTTCATCTTCGGGTATTCACTTTTATAATTCACCACTGCATTATTTACTCTTGCGGCTGCAATAATCCCTCTGAGGTCAAATATATGCACATATAAACCAGCCTCAGAGCTGGAGAAAAGTGTAGAATAAAAAACCTGTGGGTAATGGTGATGGGTAGGCAGAAATTCTGTGTTTGTGAGGGGTTTTGAAAGCTCTGGGTGCTTGGATTTCCTCATGAATAGGATGCTGGGAAGAACAAGGGGATAATAAATTGAAGAAGTGAAAGGCAGAGGCTGTTCTGCACCAGAGAAGATGAAGAGGAGAACAAACCCTGCCCAGGACAGAGGGGACAGGCAGGAAAAGTGACACCACAGCCCTTTCCAAGCACAGCAGAAGCAGGAAACCTGTGGAGATGAGCAGGGGAAATCAAGGAAATGGGAAAAGAGGAACAGATTATTCCTTTTTTTTTGTGCACAAGCAGTGGGTCTTCAGAAGCTCCAGCCCCGAGCTTCTGCAGATGCTTCATTCAGCCTGGGCACCAGGGAGATGGGCAAAGAAAAGCTTCCAAACAAGGTCAGGAAAACCCAGGGAGATGCAGATCCCCTCTGGGTTCAGGGGTGGAAAATGGGAATAAGGAAAGGGTGAACACACCTGGATAAATGGGATAGTCTGGGGAAGGGTCCCTAGAATTTCACATTTCACAAACCTGAGACATGACGAGAAGAGCAGTCTGCTCATGTGCTCTCCTGCACATTCCCAAGGCTCTTGGCTGGATCCTGCACCAAAACACCTGGAGCCTCACGGTGAGAGGCCAGGCTGATGGGGAAGGAATGGCAGGAACAAGGCTGCAGTTTTCAGAGCAGGGCAGAATGGCCATTTGTGACCCACAAGGATCTCTGCTGAGACCAGAGGGGCTCTGAAGGAGTGATGGGACACCAGTATTTGCTGGGCATCACAGAACCATGGAAAGGTTTAAGTCAGAAGAGACCTGAAACACCCTCTCCTTCCACATCCTGCCATGGGCAGGGACACCTTCCACTATCCCAGGCTGCTCCAAGCCCTGTCCAAGCTGGCCTTGGACACTTCCAGGGATGCAGAGACAGCCACAGCTTCTCTGTGCACCTTGTGTCAGGGCCTCACCATTTTCATTGTAAATAACTTCTTCCTTATGTCTGATCTAAACTGATCCCCTTTTAATTTAAAACCATCACCCCTTGCCCTTGCCTGGAGGCATCCCCCAGGGCACAGGAGGGGGGGAAGGCAAGAGTGACCCTGAGGACACCAAGGACTGAGCACAGAGTGTGTCCAGACACCTCTGGAAGGACCAAGGATGCAGCTGGAAAGCAGTCCTAAGTCTTCTTCCTTTTGGCTCCCATGTAGAGACACCCTCAGATGTCATAAACCCTATCTTAAACCCTTGGGCTGCCCTGGAAGGAAGGGGAGCTGCTCTGCCATGAGGCTCAGGTGGCTCCACATCCTATTTTGTGACCCTGAAGTCCTTGGCTCCAACACCTCTGATAACAAAGAGCCCCATCCAGCCAGGAAGGAACTCCCAACACTGAATTCCAGTGGTAAAACAGCATCTGATATTCCACGGTGTTAAAAACAAAGCAAAGCACATGGCAGGGAAATAACCTGGCTCCATATTCCCCAGGAAAGGAACTGAATCAGTTATTCCCTGGCAAAGGACCTCTTGGAGCCTGGGGAAGGGATTCCAGTGGTGCTGCCAGGGGAGGGACAAGGGCAGAAGGAGAGAAGTGTTCCTGCATCATCAGGTCATGCTGCTCCTTCATCTCAGGCACTGTGCCGCTGTAGCCCTGGTTCCATGCCTGAGGTGTTTTGGTTTTCTGAAATCCTTTTCTTAAGGAATTTTCTCTAAACAGGAAAAATGTTTTTTGTAACTGTAACTTTGTTATTCATTCCTTTTCCTAGGAGGGACTTCTTCTTGATGTCCCTCTGGTCTGAGCAATGTGATTGAAGAAGTTTGCCTTTGTTTTCACCAATCAAATTGGTCTGTGTAAAATAGTATAAAAGGGAAACACATCCCAAAAATAAAGGAGTCATTTTCAGCCTTCTGAATCTCGGAGTCTGTGCCATTGTAGTGTAAAACAGCATCAGTGCCACTGCAGGGATATCATGGAGCACAGAATAATTCCAGCACCCTGAAAAACTGGGTGGAAGGGGAGGCAGCACCCTGAGCCCAGGGTGTTCAGTGGGAGCACAGGCTGTGCTATCCTGAGTGACGTGGGGGAATGGTGGAGATCCTTGGATGGGAAGGGGATCCTGCCCTCCACCTCCCTTCTCTTCCCATTTCCTTTAATCCCAAATTTCCCAGCGTGTTTATCACCTGTGAAACCCCTCTGATCTGTCAGCCAGGCCTGGGAGGGAGGAGAGGGCACAAACAGGTTTGATGTGCATGTTCAGACAAGACCTGGCAGGTTGTGCCTGTGGTGTGACACCAAGGGAGGGGCTCTGTGCCAGGTGTGGAAGGGCATGGCCCATGGCAGTGTTTGGTGCCAGATGTGGAGGGCATGGCAGGGTGCTCAGTGCCAGATGTGGAGGGAACAGCCCATGGCAGTTTTTGGTGTCAGATGTGGAGGGCACAGGGCATGGTGGGGCTCAGTGCCAGACGTGGAGGGCATGGTGCCTTGGTGCCAGATGTGGAGGGCATGGCAGGGTGTACAGTGCCAGATGTGGAGGGCACAGCCTGTGGCAGTGTTTAGTTCCAGATGTGGAGGGCACAGCCCATGGCAGTTTTTGATGCCAGATGTGGAGGGCAAAGGGCATGGTGGGGCTCAGTGCCAGATGTGGAGGGAACAGCCCATGGCAGTGTTTAGTTCCAGATGTGGAGGGCACAGGGCATGGTGGGGCTCAGTGCCAGACGTGGAGGGCATGGTGCTTTGGTGCCAGATGTGAAGGGCATAGCATGTGGCACTGTTTGGTGCCAGATATGGAGGGCATGGTACCTTGGTGCTAGATGTGAAGGGCAAAGCAGGGTGTACAGTGCCAGATGTGGAGGGCACAGCCCATGGCAGTGTTTAGTTCCAGATGTGGAGGGCGTGGTGGGGTTTGGTGCCAGATGTGGAGGGCACAACCTGTGGCAGTGTTTGGTGCCAGATGTGGAGGGAACAGCCCATGGCAGTTTTTGGTGCCAGATGTGGAGGGCACAGGGCATGGTGGGGCTCAGTGCCAGACGTGGAGGGCATGGTGCCTTGGTGCCAGATGTGAAGGGCATGGCATGTGGCACTGGTGCCAGATGTAGAGGGCATGGCAGGGTGCTCAGTGCCAGATGTGGAGGGCACAGCCTGTGGCAGTTTTTGGTGCCAGATGTGGAGGGCATAGCCCATGGCAGTGTTTAGCTCCAGATGTGGAGGGCACAGGGCATGGTGGGGCTCAGTGCCAAACATGGAGGGCACAGTGCTTTGGTGCCAGATGTGGAGGGCACAGCCCATGACAGTTTTTGGTGCCGGATGTGGAGGGCACAGCCCGTGGCCCTGGGCTCACTGCCAGGCAGAACACCAGGATGCACAGCCCGGGCTGGTTCCCCACTCCAGGGATCAGCACTGTCACACATCCCTGCATCCCAAACCCGTGTAATGAAGAGGAGCCGCTCAAAGCCACGCAAACCCGGACAAAATGGAATCAGTGCACAGCAGAATGATGTGGAAAATGCTGGGAGGGAGTGTTCTCCTGGCTGCAGAGACACTGACACGCTCTTCCTTGCTTCATGAATATGTAGGAACAAGAAGGTTGCCTCCAAATGTCAGCCTAAATGGACACACTTTTCCTTCCCATAAATATCCCATTTTATTCTGAGGCAGCGGAATGCAGACAAGTTACAGCTCAGACCTCCAAAGCCCCATCTCCTGCTCCTCCAAATTGGTTTATTTGGACTGTAAATTCTTCTGGGCTCCGTGATAAAGATCCTTTGCTTTCATCTCCCCTGGAGGTTGCCAAGTCCCAGTGATAGGGTGACCTGGAAAATAAAGGGGGGATTGTTGTAAATATTTCACACTCTCTCTGGAAGCAAGAGCAACAACTGATGCTGGAGTGAAGGGAAATGCAGGGACTGGGGGGATCAGGGAGAATCAGGAGTGGGGAGAACCCATTTTATTGGCATCTGGCAAACAAAGATTTTGTCCTTGGAAAAAAACCACTCTGAGGACTAAAGACATTCAATTTGGAGAGGAACTGTGGATCAGATGGAAATGACAGTGTGATGTCAGTCCTCTTATCCTGCTTCTGGAGGGTAAATTTGGGGTTCTCTCATTCCCAAAGAGGTCTGAGTTTCAGCCAGCCCAGGGGATCTTTGCTGTTCTACACTGGAGGAGAAACTGGATTTTCAATGGGAAGCAATTCCATTGCAGTGTGCACTCCATGTGGACACCTTGATCCAGGCAAGGTGGGAATGTCCCTGGAAAAATCAACAGGAGATTTCCCCCTCCTCTCCATCAGGATGATATGTGTCTGACTGTTAATGGGACTCACCATCTTCCTGAGCCCTGTCCACTTCCAGGCCCGGCTGGCACCCAGTATCCAACAGGAAAGAGCCAACAATTCATTTGGAGTCACTGATTTGATTACTTAGGGTTGGGTTTTCCCAGGTGTTTAATTTGCCTGGGAGCAGAGAAGTGGTTTTGGGAGCCTTGCAACTTTGTAAATCTTCCTGACTAATTCCTGCAAGTCCACCCTGGACGAGGGGCTGCATTCCCAGACAGTTCCCATCAATAGAGGAGATTTCCATGTGCTGAACCACAGTTTCCTGGGGGTGAATGGCCTCTCACACAGGTCAGCCCTACACTGAACTGCACACTCCAAAGAAAGAAAGAACCATCAGGAATTCTGCATATCTCAGGAATGGTCTGCAGCTTGGCTTGGGGCAAGAGTGCCCAAATTGTGGAAGCAGTGGCTGTCCCTGAGAGGTGTTGAGTGCTGCCACCTCGTGCTGGGCTTCCTGATCATCCTGTTTGGATGCTCAGAAAGTGGGCCCAAGGAGACCCTCATGCCAAATCACTCATTTTGTCTCAGATTGTCTCATTTCCTGAGGGTTTCATCAACAAAATCACCGTGGCTCTCCTGATTTGTCCAAGATCAAACACCTCAAAATTGCAAATGCAAGACCAGGGGGCATCTGAGAAAATCTGAGGCACAACTCTGGCTCTGCAATGTTACAGCAAGAAAATAAAAGGCTAAAAAGTTGCTTTTTGAGATGGTTCTCAAGAGAAAAAGTGCACTGACAAATTCCAAGTGAAAACTGGGATTTGGTTCTATTTATACCTTCAGCAAATCCACAGACAATACAAATGAATTTGAGATACAAAATGGAACGAATTAGGCGGACTGGTGAGGGAGAGTTACATCCCTTCCGACAGCAGTGTGCAGTAATCCAGCCAAAATATTTCAGAACTAATTACTCTCCAGCCTTCTAATCCCTGGTAGAGGAAGAAAAAACCAAACCCACCCCATATATTTTGGGAAGTTCATTGGAAGCATCTGTTTAAGATGTCGTTAATCCTTCGTTGCAAACTCATTGGCTGGGTGATTATGAACCAGCCCTGGTTGTGCTCAGTGTGCTGAGACCTAAACCTCATCCTCCTTAAAGCTGATTATTCCCTACAAAGGAACACAATTCAATCCTTTTTCTTCTCACTTTACTTTTGTTTCTTCTGGTGAGGACTTCTCATTCCTCCTTCGCTTTTCCAGCCGGCAGCTGGCAGCAGAAAATGGCTTTAATCTCAAATTTCAGGATCAATAAGGAAGGGCACTATTGATTTTGGCACACCGGGATGACCCCGGGGGTCCACAGCAACCACTGAAGACTTTTGATGTTTCTGGACCTTCTTCAAGTAGAATTTCTAACAACCTCCCACCCTCCTGAAGCTGGGCCAGGAGGAGTTTGCTTTGCTGAGCAGCAGCACAGCAGGGTCCTGGCATCATCCAGTGGGGAGGCGTCTCGCTCTGGAGCTCAGAGCAAGGCAAGGGGAAAAAACGCCCTCGTGCCTCAGACAGGTTAAAGAAATCCATTAGAACCTCATTTCCATGGGAGAACACGGTGCTGGGAAAGCACCCAGACCCTGCTCCTGCCATCCCTCTTCCAAGACCATTTGCCAACACCTTAAATTTCAGACTTCCCCACTTTGGAGTGCCTGATTTGAGTTCTCTTGAGCCATCTGGGCTTCTCTGTGATTTTCGGTGATATTTTGGAGAGGTCTGGATTCAATTCTTCTAATGGCCCAGCTCAGATCACTCCTGCACTTCGGGGTGAGTTTGGGACGCTGCCCAGAGCAAACAAAAGAGAAGCTGTGGGGTTTTTCTTTTGTTTTTTGCTTTTCTTTGCTCCTATAAATTTGACGAATTTCAGATTTATGCTTGTGGAGTCTGTACAGTTTTTTATCTGATTAAAGAGGGATGAGGAAGGAAATGGATTGCTCAGAGCTGCCAGGACAGCATCTGTCTCGTCCTCCAGACTGCCACCGGCTTGGGACAAATTAAAAGTCCTCCCAGTGCTCAGATTTTCACACTTTTGGAGGTCACCTACACCAGGATCCCATAAGTCACCAAGTTAGGGGCCTGTCTCTCCCTCCAGCAGCCCTAAAATCTGTGTGACCACACTGAGGAGAGCAGATGTGATGTCCCATCAGGTCTGTCTGCCAGTCAGATATCCAAGGAGAAGAGGAATCATTTTCTTACCTCCAAAAAACATCTCGAGACACTTAAAAATTTTAGGTTTTGCAGGAGCTGGTCTCAGGTCTGGTCCTACAGAACACATCTGGGGGATGGGGTGGAGACCTCCCAAACTGTGTGGTTTGTTCTGCTGTGGGACTGTAGAGGAACAGGAGGATGGGGTTTGAACACGGTGGGACACTGATAACATAATGAAAAGGTCTGGAAATAAAAACAGAACAGAATTTAGCAGGGATAAGGGCAAAGTCTTACCGAGGGACCGCAGGGATGAGATCCTGTCTGCCAGTAGCAACTGTAAAGGTCTGTGAGATGTCACCCATCAGGCACACCAACTTCCCATGGCTGTGAAGAGGGTCTGGATCCTTCCAGGGATGTAAAACAGGGAGGCCAAACCTGTGGAATAATTGGGCTGGGCAGGGGTCCCCACGCCCTCCTCCCCGGACAAAAGGAACCAAGGGAGGCAACAGGAGTGGGCAGAGAGGTAAAAAATACACCAAGGGAAGGCCAAATTGAGGGAATTGGGGGTGGTTAATCCACAGAGGAGAACATTCCAGGGAAAACGTGCCACACTATGGGAATGTAATTTTAGTGTAGGCAAAGCAGAGAAGGTTTAGTTCCCTGGGTCCAGGGAGAGCGGGGCGGGAGGTGCAGCACGTTCTGGGAAAGGGACACATTGGAAGGATTGGTGTGTCTTGCAGGCAGAAATATCTCCATGCTGGTGGGTGGAACTGCAGCAGAAACAGTGAATGATTCCTCTAAACATTGGTCCAGAATTATTACCTTACTTTTTGTACAGGAGGGTCTTCTATTTTGTAGTTTTCCTGCCCTTTTTCTTCTGAAGAGGAAAACCGAGCCCAAACTGTGCAAACTTTGCCTTGTGACATACTGAGATTGGCAACCTGGTTTTCCTGCCTTCAAACCAGCCTGGTTGTGCAGCTAAAATAAACCAAGACAATGCTGGGAGGAGGCGTCTTTTCTTTTTATTTCACTGTGGAAACCCAAGATCAAATATTTCCACTGGCCCGAGCAGCACCACCACCAACTGTTCCACATTCCCTGCTCACTAAAATGTGCTCAAGCGTGGCCAGACTCCTGCTGGGAGTGGGATGGAGGGGGAGAAGAACCAGTCTGGATCCTGCAGCTCATCTTGGGGTGGAGGAGCTGCTCCTGCCACACTCCCTGGTCCCACAGGAGGTTGAAAATTCGCTTTTTCTCTGTGTTTTGAAGTTAGTGAGAGCAGTGTCTGGAAGTTTCTGAGCAGGGAGATGGGCTGTAAGCATTTATTTGGTGAGAGAAGATGTGTGCGTGGCTGGCAGAGGGGCTTTCCCACCTCACTGATCAGGGCACTTGCAGTTGCTTGGGAAAGAGTTTTTGGCATGATGTGGCACTGCCAGGAAAAACTGAGCTGCTCTTGATGGGTACAAAGCACCCTGTGTGTGCCCAAGAGCAAAACTCATCCCAAATCCTGAGCTCTGGAGAGGTGGGAAATCAGATGTCGGCATCTTCCTAAACCACGAGGTTTCTTTTGAGCTCTGGAAACTTTGTAGCCAAGAGAAAAAAAAAAAAAAAGGTGAAGAGATAAGAGTTCTCTTCCCAGAGCAGAACAATAAAGGCCACTGGTTGATCATTTGAATTTCTTGCCTAATGAAATTGGATACAGTCTGAACCTCCCTACGCCAAAGGCTAATTCATTTCCACGTTTGAAATGCGTGTTATCAATTACTGACTGCAGATCTAATGATTTCCAGAGCTGCTTTGGATTCTGATACCAGAGCCTTTGAGGATTTATTGATGAGGAGTCTATAAAGTCAATTTTGAACTGTGCATTCAATCCATCTCAGGAGTGTGCACCCAGCTCTTGGGGCTTTGAGTCACAGCTCAGCCAGGCACATAAATATCTCCTTTTTCTCAGCAGCACAGTTTGAACGCTGTCTAAATTCAGGAGTTGCTCCACATCTCCTGGAGGATCATCCTCCAAGGACGTGGGGTGAAAGGCAGCAGTGTCACAGGGAAGGTCATCACCCTCTGCTGCCCAGCTTGGGAGTCAGAAATGTCCACAGTGCCTCTCCAGGCTCCAATATCTGTGAGTCCTTAGAGAGATTTGATAATTACCTGACACTGATTTAATGAGGGCAGAACCTAAAGTGCCTCCCAGCTTTGCTCTCAGGAACAAGTGGATTCCCTAAGCTGAGCAATTAAAATGCCACATCTACCTGATGCAAGCAGCAAGAGCAGTAGTTTTAAATCTGAATATCTGGTTTTTCAGACCCAAAATGTGCACCTGAGTTGGTGATGTTATCACAGGAAGGTGTGATAGCAGCAAGAGGAGCTGTCTCCCCCTGGTGCCCTCCATATTCTGCAGAAATACCTTTCAGACCCGTGTTTTTTGGGATTTTTCATCTCTTATTGACACATTTACAGACTCACATCTCAGGGTGACTCTGTGTCCTGTGACACCCTGCTTTAGCCTGAAGCAAGTGACAAAGCCACAACATTTGTTGTCTTGATTTTTCAGTTTTCTGATTGTTTCTTATCCTACTGGAGCTTTTTCACAATTTAAACATAAACAAAACCAAAACCTGATGTTTTTGTAAACAACATTCTTTCCAGGGGGAAAGACAAAGTGATAGACTTCAAAGTTGACCACTGGGGTCAGAGAAATAGTCCTTTCATCCCCCAATCCTTAATCAAATTCCAAAGCCTATTTAAACCCCAAATCATAATAAACTTCCTCTTTCTCTGCTCACTTCTCAACCTGATGGTGAGTGTCGTTCTTTCGTGTCATAATTGTGACAAACATTGGGATCCCAGGGCTGGCCACCAGTCCCAACTTATACACAGCAGTGGTTTCTTGGGAAAAACTGGGGCAATCTTTCCTCTGGCTGGGGATTTGGGAGGGAAGTTTTAGGATTTTTGCATGCTTCTGACCAACACAAACCTTGTCCTGTCATCAGCTGTTGCAAACCTCCCACCCGTGCCCAGCTTGGTCCCCAGAGCCTCCGGTTTTCCCTTTCTCCCATTTGCACTTGGTGAAAGTGTTGGATTTGCCTTCCATAGCCTGGCAGAGGGAAGGCCAGTAATGACAGGGCTTTTTGCTCCTCCTGAGCAGAGGGATGGGGATTTATGGGGTTTTTGATGGTGCTGTGTGTCCCAGCAGGTTATTGAGAACGCCAGCACGTGGGTGTGGGGTCCCTCAATCACACTGGGATGTGCACCACTGGGGTCTCTGGGACCTTCCTTAGGGACAGGCAGAACCAGAGGTGCAGAAACTCCTGTGGGTAGATCCACTGGGCTCCTACTAAAGGGAGCAAGATGCTGATTTAATTAGGAGAAAGGGTTTATTGTTGTTTAGATAAGAACAATACCGTTCTCATTCCCATATCCGTGCATGGCAGCACGCTTTGTTCCCCCCTTTCTTCTTGTATCTTATAAACCCAACTCCACATTTTCTTAACAGGGAAAATTTATAGAGCCAGAGCTCCAATCATTATAAATCACACAGAGCACACAAACACAAGAGGCGAAAAGCAAGCGAGAACATTGCAAATCATTCAGTGTCAATAATCTCCGTTGTTATTTGCAGCCAGCAAAGGAAATTGGACTTTTTAATATGTAACACATTAACCTGAGTGTCTGCCTAAATGGAGCTGCGTTTTTAATGTGTTGACATATTCACACAAGTGCTCTTTCTCTAATTCCCCCAACCTTAACATAACAATAATATTGTCAAATCATTAGCAGGCCCTTAAAGAAGGATTAATTCTCCCTAATGAAGCAGTGAGTTACACCCTTGGCTGTGGCCTGGCCACGCTGAGCCCACGGCATCCATCTGGGCACTCCTGGGGCTGCTCACAGTTCAGGGCTATGGAAAGCACATCTGTGTGCTGGGCAGGGGGGAAACGGGGATTCCACAAGTCTGCTGGACAGGATTACAATGACAGAGGCTAAATTCATGGAATAACAGAATGGTTTGGGTGGGAATGGACCTTAAAGCTCATCTCAAGGGACAGGACTCCTCCCACTATCCCAGGTTGCTCCAAGCTCCATCCAACCTGGCCTTGGACACTTACAAGGATCCAGGGGCAGCCACAGCTTCTCTGGGCACCCTGTGCCAGGGCCTCACCTCCCTCACAGGGAACAATTTCCTTCCCAATATCCAGCCAAACCTGCTCTCTCTCATTTTGAATCCATTTTCATTGCCCTGTCCCTCCCTGCTCCAACTCTTACAGTGTTATTTCTCCTCTGGTGATATGGTTTAATACCATAAATCATGGTTTATTACCAGTGGGGGGGATTTGTGCTCCCAATGCCATGGGATGAGGTGTGAATGTTCTGACCATGCTGCCATCCCACTCCAATTCCCTGGATCTTGTGCTCAGCTCCAACACGCCCCTTGCAGGAGTCACAGAGGGGATGAGGAGGATCTGGGATTCAGGATGGGTGTGACCCAGCTCCACAAAGCACAGCAGAGCAAACCACATCTCTGGACAGAGGAGGGCATAAAGCTGATGCCCCTGAATACTCAGGGAATGAACACTGGGAGTTGTTTCCCACAATTGCACTGGAGAAGCAGGGAGTGGTCATCTCTGCTCGCCCCGCTCCTCCCGTGGCTCTCTTTATTTTGCTGCATTTTCCCCTGGTTTAATTTGGAGTTTTTACGGGCAGAATGTGCTCAGGATGGTGCATAATGGGCCCAACTGTGCAGAAATGTCATGCATGCGAAATCTATGCAAAGCCCCTGCTATGCTTTTGCCTGAATCAATTTGAAGAAGATGCTCCATAAAACAGGATAAAGCCAGATTAAGTGCATACAAATGAGGCAGCCCAGGCAAGGCTTTCAGAATTTGTTGGAGACAGATGGAATACAAATGGAGGCAGGAATTGCACCGGTGCATGTGTAAAACACACTTGGCAGATCCACCCAGAGGGGTGCAGGGGAGAGAAGCAGCCTAAGGAGAAGCCCCCTCTGCAGAAGTCACCTGCAGGCAGAGGGGACAGTAAGGCAGACACGAGGCCCATCTTCCTTCGCAGCTACATGGTCTTTGGTTTTCCAGCAGACTCCCTCATCTTTCTGTGGCAGCTCTGTGAGGAACAGAGGCCTTACAGGAATTCTGAGGGGGAAAAGCCCATCATCAGCACTGCCCAGTGTTATTTGCTTTGCTTCCACATTTATTTGGTATTCCCAGATCATTTTCAGCTCCCAGCCCGCTGCAGCTTTCCCCCTGCCAGCGTGGCACAGGCTCCCCAGGATGCTGGTGCCATACGTGGCCAGGCTGGGATGCAAAATATCCTGTGAAATAAAGAGAGCAGATTGGGAACTTCTGTTCCCGTCAGCTGAGAACAAGGGAAGTGCACGGAAAATTGATGAGAGGGAAGACTTCCTTTTTTTTTTCTTTTTTTTTTCTTTTTTTTTTTTTTTTCACACAATTAGCTGCTGGAAATCAGTGCCAGGAGATTTTGCTGAGGCTGAAAACTTGGCAGGCTGCAAACACTGAATGGGACGTTCACATGGGTGGGGAAGGCACCTTGTGACAGGGATTCAGGGAGCCCCAGCAGGGGCTGCAACCCACAGGCTTAGCTCAGTGAGGGCCTTTTGCATCAAATTCCTGAAGAAATGTGGTCTCACTACTGATTTGCCAGTCCATGTCCATGTGGCAACCTTTGGGCTCCTCATTCAGGGAGTAATTTCTGTGTCTTCTGGCCATGCCCCACTGGAATCACAGAAGGGTTTGGATTGGGATGGACCCTGGAGATCATCCAGCTCCCAACCCCTGCTATGGGCAGGGAACTTTCCAGAGGAAGTGGCCACAGGCTCCATAACTCAAAGATAATTCCCTTTCTGGGAGAGCTGGGGAATATCAATGGTCATGTAGAGATGAAGATGTTCTGCCAGTGGCTCCTGAGAATATCCCAGTTCAACTCTGCTGGGATATTTTGCTAAGTGAGAAGGCAGACTCCTCTGGGTGCTGCAGTGCTCATGGAAACAGCCCATGTTTTCCATGGGTACTTTGGGAAAACAATGTGTCCTCAGGCTGCTGGGGAGGAGCTCACTTGGAAAGGGAGCTCAGGGTCTCCAGGCTTGGAATCAGAAGTGAAAACCCCTGTGAGGAGAAGCTGCTGCTGTGTTTTGGGCATGTCCTAAGGAAGTAAAGGCTGGTGGAGACAAGGGTTTGCCCCAGCCGGCACCAAAACCCATCTGTTCTCGTGTTTGGGGGCATATTTTAGAGAAAATTTATGCTGAACCCACTTAGACAGTCCTAAATATTTCATTGGCACTGGTGAAGATATTCCCACAGCTTCAAACCAAGCATATGGCCCTAGGAGGAAAGTGAAATTGGAAATAATGATGATTAAACTCCGAAAAATATCTGCAGTCCCCTTTCAGCCAAAAAAAAAAAAAAAAAAGAACATTTAATACTGATTATTTCAGAAAGTTAATGAATACAGAAACTTATGTAACTGGCAAGTCTGGACTTATTTTGAAGCTACGCCTGAAATCCTGGAGTTGTTTTTGAGCCCTGCATGACAGGAAGGACATTGAGGGCTGGAGCGTGTCCAGAGAACGGAATGGAGCTGGGGAAGGACCTGGAGCACCAGGAGGGGCTGAGGGAGCTGGGAAAGGGGCTCAGCCTGGAGAAAAGGAGCCTCAGGGGGAACCTTGTGGCTCTGCACAACTCCCTGACAGGAGGGGACAGGCGGGGTAGTCAGGCTCTGCTCCAGGGAACAGGAACAGGAGGAGAGGGAACAGCCTCAAGTTGTGCCAGGGGAGGTTCAGGCTGGACATCAGGAGGAATTTCTTCTCCAAAAGAGTTGTCCAGCCCTGGCACAGCTGCCCAGGGCACTGGTGGACTCCCTATCCCTGAAGGGACTCCAAAGCCCTGTGGATGTGGCACTTGGGGACAAGGGTCAGTGGTGTCCTGGGCCTTGGCTGAGGAAATGGTCAGGCTCAATGAGTTTAGAGGGCTTTTGCAACATAAACAATTCCATGATCCTGTGATTCTGTGTGGGGGTTGTTTGTGAGATGTTGGTTTTTGTCAAACTGTTCAACTATTCCACCCTTGGAGAAGAACTTCATGTAGCCATAAAACACTAGGAAAATGCTCCATGGGTGGGAGTTCACATGGAGCTGATGGTCAGAACCACGTGGCCATTCGTTCCCACTAAAAACTGGGAGCTCCCACAAAGCTTGACTTTCTAAGTGTGAAAAGCTGTTCCTGCTCTTTCAGAAGTCATTTCTCCTGAGGGAAACTGCGAGATGAAGCCATGCAGACTGGGAAAACACACCCCATCCTTTTTATTTGTGTTTTTCTCTGTATTCCCTCGGACAGCTGTGCCAGGGTCACGGCCATGTGTTGTCCTGCTCAAAAACAGGGAGCTCCAGGGGTCTGCCATGGTGGCTCCATGAGCCAAGAGCTGTAAGGGCTTGGCTGGGCAGGAGGGAGAAGAAATCCCTTCCACCTGTGCTCTAGCTCTCGCTGTTTTGAGCTGAATAATTCAGGGTTTGGATTTTAATGAAGGTGTCTGTGGTGCTGACAATTTCCCTCCTTCCCCAGAACAACAAACCCTTCATTTAAACCTGAGATGAATTTTGGCTGCGAACCTGAACTCCTCTTTGTTGATTCAGGGAGTATCTAGAGATGCTGAGGGTGACCAGGAGAGCTCCTGTGGACTCCTCCAAGCAGGTTCAGAACATTTGCTAGGTTCAATCTGCTTTCCTTTGCTCCCTGCCCTGAGCAGGAATGTGGGAAGTGGCCTCAGACACTCAGGCTGCAGCACCATGGAGATTTTTCCTTAGTCCAGACCAAAGCTTCAGGAGCCAGAGACTCGGTGTGGGGAGTGGGTTGGTGGCTTGGTTCCCTGTGGGCCTGGACAAGTGTTCCTGTGTCCTGTTTCACAGCTCCATAGTTCATGGGTGGGATGGGAAACTCATCCCTGTCCCCTCCTTCCACAGGTGAACCACAGCCCTCAGCCACCCTCAGTATTCCACACACAGGGAGGCTTTGGAAAACCTTTGATCTTTCTCTTTTCACTTTACAGACCAGGATGTTCCCACTTCTCCTCTGCCTCCCCCACCCCATGAGTATTCCCATCCTTCCCAGCTCTCCCAACCATGTTCCATCAAGGGACACTCTTTCCCTTATGTGATATCTCCTTTAACTTTGTCAGGAGTATTGAATGTAATTCTGGCAGACTTGTTTTTCATTGAAATACTCTTTTCCTCAGCATAAAGGATTTTTAGAGGGATTTTTAGACTTCGATTTCACTTGATGAGCTGTTTTCTTGCCAAAAAAAATAAAAAGGAAGGAAGGAGAGGGGGGAGAGAGGGATGGATTTGGAATGTGCAAAAAGTAATGCTCCAGGATTTTCTCCCTGTGACATGGTCCCCTTAGGAATTACCTCGCTGTTTCATTTCCATGTTTTTTATTGCTCAAGCTCTCAGAAATAACATTTCTTTGTTTAACAGCTGACCCAGCCAGGAATGCAAATCCAGGTTGCTCTGGATCTGCATCACCTCGGCTCGGAGCAACTCCCGTGCCCTGGGCTCCTGCTGCAGCTCAGAGAGGGCTTGGGGATTCCCTGGGAAAGACAGCAGATGGAAAGCAGGAAATGTGACAACCCAGCAGAAAATAAATTCTATTCCCTGGCTTTTGTGCAGATCCCAGGAGGACTTGAGAATGTACACCATGTGGAATGTCCCCGGAGAGCCGGAACCAGAGCAGGCATCAAGTGAGTCCAGCCATGTCCAGACACCCTCTGGGACAAATCCCCCATGAAACAGCAATTGTGAAGGAAAGGAGCAGATATTCCATGCAGGACATTCCACAGGAGTTTATGCATCCCTGAGGAGAGATAATTCAGAGCTTTCCTCCCAGCCTCAGGAACTGCTGTGCTGCCAGACAGCCAAACCAAGGGACAGCTTCCACGTCAGGCACGTTTCCTTCCTGATGGAAGCCTCTGGAGTCCAATTCCAGCACCCTCACTGTAATTCCTTCAGAGGAAGGATCAACAGTGGGACAAGGACCTGCACTTCGAGTCCGAGTACCCCTCCCCTCAAATGCAGTTCACCTCCTTTTAAATAAAAGAAAAGGGGGAGATGTAGTGGTGTGGTTTTTGTTTTATCAGTTTTTATGTATGTATTTGTTCCTTGTTTTATATTGTTTTTATAAGTTGTAATGGTTTGTCCCATGTCACCCATGTTTAATCGTTCTTGGTTTTACCCCAACCCTCGTTATGTGTCAGTCATAAATTATACAGCCCCTGGGTCTTGTCTATCACTTTGAAGCCTGTCCCAAAAGTCTGGAATGTTCCAGTGAGGGCGTCGAGTGATTGGACAAGACTTGGCTGTCTCCCCGCCTAAGTTATTGATTTGTTATAATATGTGTCATTTACCTGCAGAGCCATGCCCACATGATCCCTGATTTGT